>JANDJT010000164.1:2170492-2191820 GCA_024331685.1 Stegophilus panzeri
AGCGGAGAGGGAGGAAGAGGAGAGGAAGCAGAGAGGAGAGGGAGCGGAGAAGAAGCAGAGAGGGAGGAAGAGGAGAGAAAGCGGAGAGGAAGCGGAGAGGAAGAGGAGAGGAAGCGGAGAGGAAGCGGAGAGGAAGCGGAGAGGAGAGGAAGCGGAGAGGGAGGAAGAGGAGAGGAAGAGGAGAGGAAGCGGAGAGGGAGGAAGAGGAGAGGAAGCAGAGAGGAGAGGGAGCGGAGAAGAAGCAGAGAGGGAGGAAGAGGAGAGGAAGCGGAGAGGAAGCGGAGAGGAAGCGGAGAGGAAGCGGAGAGGAAGCGGAGAGGATGCCTTCAAGTGCAGGTCAGTCTCATCTGTAAATACTGTAGCTTTGTGTTCGCTAACTTCGCTAAACAAGTATTAACCACAGTTTCACTACTACTAAACGTTACCACTATTACTACCGTCACTCAAAACATGCTAATGGACAGCGTTATCTACTGTACAGATATAATACTAAGTAATTTAGCAGACATATATCCAATTTATGTACATTACATTTAGGGAGCCCTCCATGTTATTTTAAATGTTGAAATTACAAATAAAGCTAGGGCAAACAACAACAACAACAACAAAAACACTTTTCCAAGCTATGGGTCATAAAAGGTAATATGTTCAATATTAGGATTTTTCTAAATAGATATTGTCACGATGTAGTTAG
Organism: Stegophilus panzeri; assembly: GCA_024331685.1. Lineage (NCBI taxonomy): Eukaryota > Metazoa > Chordata > Actinopteri > Siluriformes > Trichomycteridae > Stegophilus > Stegophilus panzeri. Next base: position 2,171,187 of record JANDJT010000164.1, read on the forward strand.
TATTGCACTAACAGATATTTAGGCAATTTAGAAAATGATGTCTTCCCATATGTGAGGTTGAAGAAAATAAACTTTTTTCTCCTGTTTTTCACAATAAGGTGGAGAGAGTTAACCTGGCACTAGCTCTGTGCAGCGCTCACACTTCAGGGTCAACCTGAGATGAAAGGTCAAGGTCAAATAAGATAAATTAAATGTGCTTTCATTTATTTGGATTAAATATAGTATGGTTAAACCTCAGGTATTTTAAGTATTTTTTTTTTAAATACCCGAGTATTTAAGTTTAAAAAAAAAAAAAAAAACCATTGCCAGTTCTGATCATAACAGTAGACCTGGTAAAGACGTGACAGGTACATGAAAAATGGAACAAAAAAAAACAACAACAACAAAAAAAAAAGTGTCTTTGGTTGACCTCTCTTCTGCATTTAATGTACTTTCGTGAGTGAAAAGTAGAGAGTTACAGGCGGTTTGTTAAACGCTCTGCAGACCCGTGTACGCTGATATAAATTAGGACTGCTTCACTACCTTTAGGTTACGTGTTTATGTTTTTATGGGATGGCCGTTCTGTGTGTAATAAAATTTAGGAAATAAAAAATAGTGTTGTCAGTGGTTTCAGAATTTGTTGTGGGTGTATGGGGTGGACTGGATGAGTGTGAGACTGGAATTATGTCCCAGTCCGGCCCTGACTCAAATATATATAAATATATAAAACATCAATACCCTGTAAGCTGGTCTCTCCCAGCATCTCTCTCCTCTGAGCGGAGTCCAGCGTGTGGCGGCTCTGCAGCTGCGGTGCATTCTGGGATAGCTGTCCACGTGAAGCCTGCAGCGCCTGGGCTACCAGTGGGCTGACGGACGACGTGTCCACCACGGGCCGGAAATAATGCACTGGCCGATAATCACGAGGCAGGACGGGCGGAGGAAACACCTGAACACACGATTTACGCTTCATAATCGATGAATTATATCAGGTATAGAAACGTACATTATTACAGACTGACTTTCATCCTCAATCTCGTCATATTTTGCGAACTTGTGAGTTTGAGCATTTGCGATTGTGATTCTCACGTACGGTCTTCGCTTCCGCAGGTTTAGACGTTAGCGTGAAACCTTCCAGGATTTTCCCCACATACACTGCATCTCTGCTTGTATCTAGAATTAAAAATAAATAAATAAATAAATAAATAAATAAATAAATAAATAAACAAACAAACATATATATATATATATATATATTTTAAATAGTTCAGAAAATCTACAAAAACAGCAAGGAAAAGATGAAAGACTAACCAAACTAATTCCACTCATAATGACTGATATATATATATATATTTTTTTATTTAATCATAAATAATAATAATAATTATTATTATTAACTTCATTATTTATTTAAAACGCCATACAGTGAACAAGTAAAAAGAAATAAAGATACCCTTAGTTGTAAAAACAGAAATAGATACAAAAGTATATTATATTTAATATTATATTATAAAATGAGTTCAAAGCCGAAACCACGACGTACTGGAGTCGATGATATTTTCATGCGCCTGATTCACGCTCACCTCTCTTCTTCTGTCTGTACTGCTGAGGTGCGGTCCATCCGTAAAGTCCGTCCCCCGGCTCCTCCCCACCCAGAACGACGTCATAGTTGGACATGGCGTCCTTGTGGTAGATATCATCGTCCTCATCCTCCATTGCTCCCACACCGAATGCCTGCACACACAGAAAACAAACAACAGCGAAAGGATGAGAAATGCTTCTCCGTACAATACAAATTAATTAATTAATTATTATTTTTTTTTTAAATACACCTCACCTGTCCTGAGATCCCACCCTTACGATGTTGCCCCGCCTTCCGGTCGCCAAACAGGCTCGTCCTATCAGAGTCCAGCGTGAAGAGGTTGATATGCGACACCCCTGGACCGCCGCTCAGGGCCTGCAGGGGGTTGAGGCCTCGGTAGCCGAGTCCATGGACGTCGTCTTTAGGGGTGAAATCCACCGGGGTCACGTCTTTGGGTGCGAAAGTCACGTTCTCGGGAGCAAACTCGTCATCATCCTTAAAAAAAAACAAAAAACAGTTTACTCAAGAAACTCTAGCTACTGAGCATGTTGATTTTAAACAATTAAAGCAACAATGAAATATTACAATTTTAAAATTTAATAAAAAGAATTTTTAAAAAAGAATTAAAGTTTATAGTCACTGCCGACTCCTCAGATCCATTGGGTGGTAAGACACATCCATACACTTTAACACCTATAATAACCAGACAGACAGAAAGCTGCAGTTTTAACGGAGTGCAAAAGTTTACCCCACCCCCGATGTGTGGGCATAACAATGAAAAATGTCTACATATTTTAATGTTTTCAAAAAATCTACTGTTATGAACATGCTTCGCCTTTGACATCTGCATCCCCTCTACTTAATTTTTTTAACTTGCTCTTTTAAACAACAGCATGTTTACCTGAAAATGTCCTTTAAAACTCATTTATATCACACGCAGAAATATCATTATTAATAATCTGCAAGATTCGTTTTCAAATGTCATCTTCGTCTCAAAGTAAGGGTGTACAAACATTTGCACTTTGACAGAGAACATACCCGAGTCTTGTTTGCCTCGTCTCCTTTTCAGTCTGGGTCCGACCCCTTGGCCGTCCTTCCATCCCATCTTCCGAAGCAGCTCCACCCCGATAGACGACCTGCCGTGCACACAGAGTGATTACTACCAGACTACGTACTCGTGTTGTAAAACGTCTCCGCTGGCGTTTCCATTATGGACAACAGGCAGGACCGATATATTTCAGACATTATATAGCATATAAATTTGTTAGCTTAATCACACACCTTTCTGTCGTGGTACTTCAAGCAGGATCGTAGTCTCGCTAGTGGATTATTTTTAATCATTAAACACTTAAACGTTGTTAAGACTCAAACAAAACGTATATAGAACGTCAAACAAAGTTAAAAAAATAAAGCTAACGTAAGTAATCCTTTGAGGGACACAACAACGATAACAAGCTACTTTTGTACATTCGTTGGCCGAGAGTTCGTACGACGTTTTTGTTTTTTTTTCCCCCGAGCTGAGAGGTTTCAGAAAACATGACGTCATTTCCAGTAAGGGAACATAGTGAGCATCGACGCTCCTGGTTTTTGCAGTGAATTATGGGATTTTTTTAGGGCGCGAACTAGGGAGCCGATTGAGACGTGCCCATGATGAGCAATATGATGAGTTTTTTCTAAGGGACAAGCTGATAGAGCACGATATGGTTACTAATCCAAATCTAGAACGTTCTATACTCTATACGAGTGTCTACTTGACATCGTATAGCAATAGTAGGAGTTTTCTCTACCGAGATGAGAGAGAGGTGAAAATTGAAAAACGATCAAAATGAAATGAAAAGAAATACCGTGCGGGCGCGATCAGCTCCTCCAGCAGAGTGTCTCCTGGGATGGGAGCAGTGAGGGAGCTGATGGCTCGGGCTTTGTCCTTGATCAGATCGGGCCTCCCAGAAACAAAATCATCAGTGGTGGTGATCTGTTGGGGTGCGATGCCGTGCTCGCTGAAATCCTGACGAATAAGAAAAGGGACCGGCTCTAACTGCTTTAAATCAAGAATAAATCTGTTCTTGGGCCATCAATGAGACTGGCGTCTAACTATAGTACAAGTTCATGAGACTCAAACACTTATTTCGACATAAAGAACCACCAAACGTATTAACCAAGCTGCTGGAGTCCTTCCTTTGGTGAAGGAGTTGATCAAAATGATTAGGAAATTAATAGAATTAAGCACACGGTCTAACACATACTTCTTCATCCATGAAGTCCTCTGGTCTGGCATTGTGTTTCTCTGCCTTCTGATTTCGCGACGACACGAACGTAGATGGCGCCCAACCTGTACAGGGTCAACGACAAAGTAACATCTGCAGCAAAACTCACATCATGAAAAATAAACCAAATCAAAAAACACGTAGTTTACTGTTCTCGAAAGTCTTCTCGCCTGACCTTCTTTCGTGCCGACGGTATTGAAGTAGCCAGCAGAGAAGCCACCAGTGAAGGCTCCGTGAAACCTTTTGTAGCGGCCTTTCTCATCCTTAACCGTCTGGTCATGCACGGGTATCAGCTTTCTGAGGGGCTCGTCTTCACACAACGGTACAGAAGACGTTTGTTTTGAATTATTTCCAGAAATAAGCAGAGATATGTTTTAGGTGGAGAGCATACACAGTACACAGAGATCACAAACTCGACAAACTCAGCACAGGTTTACTGCATGATTACGCAAAAGAACTCGCGTTCAAATATGTTGCATCGCTCAAACCCCGACTGCAATTTATACGATTTATATACACCCGCCGTCCACTTTAATAACACCTGCTCTCATTTATGCAGTTATCCAACCAGCCAATCATGTGGCATTTTCCCCTGACCTCTCTTATCAATGAGAGAGGTCTGTTTCCACCCGCTGAACTGTCACTCACTCTGTGTTTTTTGTTTTCCGCACCATTCTGTCTAAACTCTAGAGACTGCTGTGTTTGAAACTCCCAGGAGATCAGCACTTTCTGAAATACTCAAACCAGCCCAACTGTTACCTCCATGTCAGGGTTAAAGTCAAGAGAGATCACACTTTTTCCCCATTCTGATGTTTGAAAGTTAAATGAACCTCTTGACCTGTGCTGCCACATGATTGGCTGATTAGATAACTGCATAAATGTGCAGGTGTGCCTAATAAAGTGGATGGTGAGTGTTTATCAAGTATTATACGGTATTAATCAGCTACAAATAAGTACAATGAGCACAGTATGTTAAGCTGAAGGTGCTAAGAATATACACAAGTGAGTAAAGTATGCTCTAGGACTTTATATACAGGAAGTGTAGTATACTCTGTATGTGGTACGAATAAATCTAGTGACTATACTATGCTATGCTATGCTATGAATGTTCTACCTACATATATAGTACGTATAATAAGCCATTCATGTTATATAAACATATGTAGTGAATATAGTAAGCTGTGAACGCGCTATAAACATATACAGTGCCATTACTGTGCCGTATGAAACACTATCTAATCTACTATTCACTAAGCACACCCATATTCCAACAAGCCACGCCTACTGAGCGAGGATTGGCCAGCAGTTTACGTCCAGCCTATTAAACAGTCAAACTATGCTTGAGTAGCTCATATTAACCAATCACAGTGCAGTAGGTGGGGCTTGTACAACTACAGGTAGGGGGTAAAAAACTGCTTAAATACTGTTATGCGGCTTTTAAAGTTTCCGCAGCTGCACAAATAAAGAAAAGTGACTACACATTAGTTGTTATCTGAAATATATTTAACTAAGATTAGTCAATACCTTCTTCGAGAGGCTCTAAAGGAGTTCCATAAGTGACAAAATCCTCGTCGCTTTCTTCGTCGGACGCCATGTTTGCCTGCACGACGGTGGCCGCTGAGGTTCAAACTCTCAGATACTGGCAATGAATTACGCACACAAAAGGGGAAAAAATCCCGCCTTAGTATATATATATATATATATATATATATATTTAAAAAATCCTCAAACTACCGCCTAGCAACCGTTACTATTCGCTATTACTTAATTTATACAAATGCATTTATACTATACTGTAATATAATACGCAGGGCAGTTTATTTACGTAATGTTTTTAAATAATTTTGTTAACCGTCCACAAGAGGACGCAAATTCAACAAAGCACCTGAGATTCGAAGAAGAACTCAGCGGACGTGACGTCACTAGGCGGGAAGAGGTGTTTGTTTACGGAAGTAATGCGCTTACATTCACATCAGAGTCACAAGACTGATGACTACAGTAATTAAACGAAAACTAATTTAATGATAATATTTATTTTTATTATTTAAAAATGATTCGCAAACGGCAAAGAGGAGATGGGATAGCGCCGCCATATTTAAGGTTTATTGCATTTTTAACACCATATTGTCGTTTATCATCAAAATGTCCAATAACTAGGTCAAGAATACAGCTGGTTAGATTTGTATCTTTATGACTTTACAACGTATACAATAAGTACATTGTTCATTTTATGTTTGTGGAGTTTTAGCTAAGTTTACTGAGATTAAAATGGATGTGTAGCAGTGTATGTGTCGTGCAGTGCTGCCTTATATTATTTACAAGCGTTGTGAATTATTAATGACTCTGTGTGTTCTCTTCTTTGGACAGCATGACCAGGAGAGAAAAAACAGCTCCTCCACCTGCTCAATCCCAGTTCCACCTGGACCTCTGGTTCTCCTTCACTGTACAGAACTGGGTCCTGGACTTTGGGAGGCCTATAGTGATGGTGATTGATTTAATGACTGGAAATGGTTATTGAACACTGCTACAATCTATTAGTGTTTAATTGCTTTGAATAATCTCATAGTGCAAGTATAAAATCTAAAAAGTACCTCACAGAGGGAGGAATCAAACTTTGGATCAACATCAGATCGGATTAGATGTTTTTCCGATCCGTTCTGCTGGAGTACTTTGTGCCATGAAAGTGTGTTATATTCCCTGACACGACACAGATCTTACTCTTGAACTCGAGCGCAAGTTTTTCCATAATTTGGTACCAGAAGCTTGCAGAGTCTCACCTCGGTTACAGCGAGATTGTCCAAAGTCATTTGTAGTAAAAACCACGTTGGAATTTATACAGTAGGGAGCTCCGTGACATGGGAGACAATCAAGACATAACTGCATAGAAAAAGGGAAACATTCACACTTTTAAAAAAAAATGCTACACATAAATACTGAATAAAGTTAAAATCCTTTTAAATATATTAACTTACACTACCGGTCAAAAGTTTGTGGACGCTCGATTGAAATGTTTTTCATGATGTTAAAAACCTTTTGATCTGAAGGTGTGTGATTAAACGTGTGAAATCGGTGTCGTAGACAAAAATATAATCGTGCCGACGTATTAATTTCTTTCGTTAGAAAACTAACATTTTATTAAAAGAAAATTGTTTAAACGGACGACTCGGAGTGAAATATTCCGAAAAGCAGGAGATAAGAGTCCGGCGTCGGTGTGAACTCCTTTAATACTGTTTAAAAATCATCTCGGGGAAATTCCTCAAGAAATCGGTCGAGAAAACGCCAAGGATACATTTCTGGAAATATTCGGCAAAAAGCGCGTCTACTTTGAAGATGCTAAAATACTAAATTATTTAGATTTATTTTGGATTTTTTTATTACTACATAATTCCCATAGTTCCATTTGTGTTACTCCAGAGTTTTGATGACTTTATTATTATTATTGTAAAATGTGAAAAAAATAAAAATAAAGAATGTGTGTGTCTAAACTTTTGACCGGTAGTGTGTATATTCCAAGTCAGAAGTGTAAAAAAAAAAAAAAAAAAAAACCTAACCAAACTAACGAAGGACATCTGCTGAGACATTAGAGTGCACATGCATAGTGTTTTAATCAGTAAAACATGAAAAAAAGCAATCCTATGCAACCCTGAGCTCATTTTAAAAGGACACAGCATCTCCATGTCATATCATGTATCATGAAACAGTCTCTACACGGCAGAAATACTGTAAATGTTCCTAATAGACTTTTCCGCTCTCCCCTACACAGATTATATTACCTCTAGAATGGTTTCCTCTGAACAAGCCCAGCGCTGGAGATTACTTCCACATGGCCTACAACGTCATTACACCATTTCTGCTGCTGAAGGTATAAAGCTATAAGTTGTCTGCACACCAAACTGAATAATTTTATTTTCATTTATTCACTAAGAACTAAGAATGAAAAAAATTTAAACAGAAAACAACTGGTAATTAAACTCGTTAAAAAAAAAAAACCCAAAAAAACCCCTCCAAATTGTGATCCATTAGTGGAACATTTTTAACCGCTCATGGGCTCGTAAGTAAGCGCCAGAGTGATTCATACGGAGTTTAATTCAACACAGTTTGAAAACAGTTGTCATGGATGTGAGTGGTTGTAAGTGGATGGACCAGTGAGCTGTGTTCAGACTCAAAGTGTCTAATATCGCTAACGAATAAAGATAAATGGAATGAAACGGATGGACCCGTGTGTTGTAGCTAATGGAGAGAAGTTCCACCACGCTGCCACGCACTGCTGTGTACCTGAGCATCATCACGTTCGTCATGGGTGCCAGCATCCACCTGGTGGGGGACTCCATCAACCACCGCCTGATCCTCAGTGGCTACCAGCTCCACCTGTCTGTCCGAGACAACCCCATCATGAAGGACCTCAATCCTCCCTCTCTGGTGAGATATATTATATTATATTATATTATATTGTATATGAGAATAATATCAGTATCGAAGCTAAGAATATACTGTATATGTTTTTGTGTGTTTATTTCCCTGCTATATTTCACCTTGTATCGTTTCATTCACTAGATCTATATATACACTGTATATAAATATCAAAATAGTTTTACAGTATGTTTACTCTTATTTTTGTTCTCAATTTCAGATTGACTCCTTCGAGCTCCTTTATTACTATGACGAACATTTAGGACATTCCATGTGGTACGTACAGGGATCTGTGTGTCTGGGTTTTACATCCACGTTACACACTTAGTTCACTTCTCCAACGTTTTTTTCACTTCAACCTCCATCTGCTGCCTCTGTACCTCATGATCACTCTTAAAAAATGTAGTAATATTTTACTCCACTGCAGTAAAGTTACCTCACAGTTTATTCAAGTAACAGCCAGGCTTTAAATTAGCAGCAATTATTTATAACTAAAATGAACTTCTTTATCTATTTTAGGATTGTTTAGGGGTCCAGTAGCACTGCAGTAGCACTGCATGTTTATGAGTAACGCGTTTGATTGTGTAGTAAATCTAAATCAGACATTTTCTCTTCTCAAATCCGCAATTTCACTGCTAAGAGGCCACATGTAATATAATTTCTGTAGAATAACAATAACAGTCTGTTTTTCCTGAAAGTTGAATGATTTTAAATATAGCATTTTGTTTTTATTACAATAATTCATAGAATGAAAATTAAAGAACTTTATAAAACTGTCAGATAATTCTATTTGTTTTGTGACGTTTCCCCGTTACTCCAAACTCACGAGAAGCCGAAGTGCGGCGGTTGAATTCTGTCAGAAGTCGTTTATTCGAAACGTGTACGGTATTTTCAGGAATTCATTATTTGAAGGTGTTTGTGAATTAAGCTCTAAATCTAAACGACTAAATCTCATCTGCGACAGATAACTGGATATTTTTTTATTTTTTCTTAAAGTATGATACGTACGATGCTCTTTAATAAATAAAAAAAAATGTAATGTAGCGGTATAAGATGAAAAAAACATATTTAGGGATGTTTATATTTGATATTAGAGCATACGGTACGGTAGGTGATAAAGGTGCAAAAATTCCAGCCGCCTGAACATCTGTGGCTGAACACAAAGGTATTAACGCAGCGCTGTCGTCACCTCCGTTGCAGGTACGTCCCGTTCTTCCTCATCCTCTTCCTCTACTTCACTGGCTGCTTCACACAATCCAAAGAGGAGAAGATGCCGCACTCGGGTTGGCTGCTGCTGGGTCCTAGTGCTCTCTATTATTGGTCAGTAATTCAGTATGCTGGGAGAGGAAATGGTTCTATTTCGAGTGTTACACTGATCTGTTAAAGATACGTCACAAATCATGACCTTGGAATATACAAGATTTATTAAACTGCGTAAAAACAATAAATAAATAAATAAATAATAATAATTAAAAAAAGGCAAATGTAAATCAGAAAATTCATGGTTCTGGTTTCTCGGCAGCGGAACAATCGGTGTTTATTTTTTGGTTTTACTTCAAAAGAGATAAAAATGGTACGGTGAGGGAACGACTGTTTTATAGCTGCTATCACGTAGGAAAATAACTTGTAATTATAAATTTAACTATAAACGGTTGAAAGTATGCTGACGTGTCGTTTTTATAAATTAAAAATAGTAATGTTTGCGGATCGCTGTGGCGTAAGTGGAATAAAACACTGTCTTGTGCAGTCATATGGAGATAATCAACTTCAGCGTGGTAAGAGCACGACATGGGAGTGGCTATTCCTTACTTATAACCTAACTTATGTGGATATGAAGATGAATAAGAGAAAGATCAGTAATAGAGATATCGAATATTGACGTTAATCCAAGAGGGTTGGGGGATGATTTTTTTAAAATTTATTTATTTATTTTCTCACATGCTAGAACATCGTCTGCTTATGTCCTACTTCAAATGGAGTCTTGTGAAAAGTGATTAAAATCTTTATGTCGAGCTAGATCCAGTCCAGTACAAATGCAATTCCCATTACAGTCCCATTAAATAAAGTATTAGAAGCTAATATAAGGTAGCCTGTAAAAAAAAAAAAAAGTATTTTATTTCATTTCTTGTAGGTACCTGGTGACGGAAGGACAGATTTTCGTTCTGTACGTCTTCACTTTCTTCGCCATGGCCGCCACAGTGATGCGTCAGAAGCGGAAAGGCTACGTGCTGGACAGTAACGGTCGCTTCCTGCTTTACAACTTCATCATCACCCTGGTCCTGGTGATCGTTTGGGTCGTCTATCTGTGGAACGATTCCGTCCTGCGCAAAAAATACCCCGGGATCATTTACGTACCAGAACCGTGGTCTTATTACACATTACATATCAAGGGCAGTTAGTAGGAGGTAACAGGAAGTCACTTAAGAGTCGTATTATTGCACAGAAACGTCGTCTTGAAGGTCCTGAGAGTGTTTTATGAGAGGAGAGTGCACATTTGAGTATTTTTGATAATCAAGTATGTTCTGCTGTCTTTCCCCATCAATCAGATTGAAATCAGCCAATCTCACGCGTACGTGAGCTCATGTATACAGAACAGCGCTGTCACGACTACCGGATTTGCGTCATACGATGATGAGGTGGAATAAACAAATTTGGGAGAACATATAGAAAAATAAATTAAAGGAAAAAAAGGCGCATACTAAGGTTAAATCATTTTAAACAATATTTCTTTACATCGGATACAAGCAGAAGGTTCCTTATTGCTGCTTTAAACCCTGGTCAGTATTCCAGCAAGTGATGATGATCATCCAAAAGATGATTTTGATCAGCGTGATTTGTTTAAATTTTTCTCATATTGATTTTAATGTTGGAAAGATTGCAGAAAATTTACATTCTCCGGTGTTCCTGGGTGAAAAATGGACAAATGACCTCTGTATGTTTGAGGGGTTTTTTTTAAATAAATTGTCCTACCAAAAAAAAAAAAAAAGAAAAAGAATTTCAAAAAAGTTACTGATGAAATGTGGAAATATTGACGAAGCACGAAACTTTGCGAGAGCGTAAAAACACAGAAATAGCTTAAAAAGAACCGTAAAACAAGTCAAAAGTTTTGCAGCGATTCTTGCAGTAACTTGAAAAAGAAACCTTGATTTAAAAGAAATGACGGAACGAATATCACAGCGGTGGGGCCCCAAACGCCGATTAGAGAACATAAAAGACGTTAGCTGCAGTTATACGAGCTACGTAATGTTTTACATAATCACGTTCAGAATGGAAGATGCAAACGTTTGAACCGATATTATTTGAATATTTGTGAAAATGTCTAGTATATAAAGTATATTACATTCAATAAATTAAGGGCGTGCAAACTTTCGCACTCCACCGTAGCTCAGCAAGGAAAATCGCCATCAGGGAAGTTTGATTTTGGAGCGGTTTACAGATGAACTTTCAGAGCAGTGAATTATTCGATGTTATTTCGTGGAATCTGAATCCGGCTTTGTTTTACACGCAAAACCCATTCTTTAATTCAAAAAAATCATTTAAAAAAATGTTTCTGTCGTCGAACACTCGCAGTTTTGTCCGCAAACGTTTATATTCTACTGGAACATAAAGGAAGTTCAAATCTAGTTCCTTGCTCGAACAGGATATAAAAACGAGCAGGAACGCCGACAGGAAAAAGTATAATAAGTTAATTAAAAATAAAAGAATAAATCATGCTTTTATTTAGATTACAGGTTATGGTTTCCAGAAGTGAATTATTATTCGTGTTATTCTGTAGAACTTCTTTATGCGCATTCACTTTTCTGTCAAATTCTTTTTGTTTGTTTGTGCAAACTTGTATATATGTTATTGAAAGAAGTGTACTGTACTGCTGTACTGTAATGAGCCGTATTATGACATTTTATTGATAATAATTAAGACGTGATTAAGACGTGACAATTGCTTACATGTTCATGTACAGTGGATATAAAAAGTCTACACACCCCTGATAAAAAATTTCAGGACGAACATGATGTTTAAAAATAAATAAATAAATAAAAGATACAGCAACCAAAATATTCGTCGGGGGGGAGGAACAGAAACGTTTTAAGAAAAATTACAATAACCTGGTTGCATAAGTATTCACACCCTTTATTAAAGACTCATTATATCAAAAAAAAAAAAAAAAAAAAAAAAAAACCTGCCATTTTAACAGCAGTGTGTAGATTTTTTTGTTCAGCCAATATATTTCAGAAAAAGAGGTTTTTTTTTTTGTTTTTTTTTTTTACATAATTGTTATTATTGAAGAATTTTTTTTCTAAAATGGACTGACTGAAAATCTGATCTTCAATGTATTAAGTGATGCGTGTTACATTTCCTACAAACGTTCTGTCACATAAATTAATATGGTAGTTCTAACTGTGAAAGAAAGATCTGCGTTAAATACAGTTGAGGTCAAGTTTACATGCGCCTTGCACAATCTGATAAAACTTTATTATTTTGTTTAAAGATCTTATTTTTTCATTTAGTACCGCCCTTCATAAGCTGCATTAGATATTTACAAGGTTCCCAGAAGACAAAATAAGAACAATTTACACCGATTATCCTGTTCAAAAGTTTACACCCCCCTGGCTGTTAATGTATCGTGTTGCCTTCTTGAGCATCGGTGAACGTTTGCACCTTTTGTAATAGTCGTGTACGAGTCCCTCGGTCGTCCTCAGTGTGAAAAGATGGATCTCGACATCATATAGTCGCTGTTGGAAAGGGCTCAAATGCGCAGAAGATGCTGGAAAAGTAACGTATGTGCAGGACGGAGGATTTTTCTGAAGAACAGCGGGCGGTTTAACTGCTCAGGACGAACAAGGGACTCGTGAAGAACTATTACAAAATATAAAAACAGTCGTGGATCATCCAGGTAACGACACACAGTATTAATAATCGAGCGTGTGTAAACTTTTGAACTGGTTCATTTGTGTAAATTCAGTTATTACTGTGTCTTGTGGACTAATACAGTACTGTGCAAAAGTCTTAGGCACCCTATTTTTATTTTTTTTTTTTAAGTACAAACTTTGTTATAGATTTTTATTTGATGACTTCTACATTATCGAGTCCGTACAAAAACATTTTAGATTCCCAAACATTAGTTTTCCAGCACAAAATTAAATGTTAGAGAAAAATGTGTGTGTGTCAGTAAAGAAAGCAGCGTATTAAGTGCATAAGAGACACTTTTCAGACAATAAACACAATGAAGGCCGCTGGGTTTCGCTGCAGAAATAAGACGCGAGTGCGACAGTCGAAGTCTCCAGAAGAACCGAGTCTGGTTCTGCAAGAACCAGACAACAATTATTTCACAACAATTATTTCCTTATAAACCTGCACACATTGTACCTGAGACTACTAATAATTTTTTTTTTAAAGCAAACAGTCGACACACCAAATATCAATTTTGTTTTATTTATTTCTGTTTACTGCTCTTTATAGTTTGTTTGTTTTTTTAATGTAGAAACATTTAATTTCATTGCGTCTGAAGGCATCTTTGCAGATTACTGCACAGTACTGTATATAAACATCTATTCTTTAAAATAGCTTATTCAGGGCAGTACTAAATAAAATAAAAAATGCAATTCTTATGAGTCCTCTTTTTTTTTTTTTTTTAAATGATTGCATACGCCTTGCAGAATCTGCAAAATGTTAAACTTATGAGCACTGTAACGGTCAGTTCGGTATGTAAGAGGACGCATGTTATAACCTTTACATGTTCAAAATAGATGCTTGAAAGTAGCTAAAATAAATCACACGTAAAATAAAAACCCAAAACAAACAAACAGATTGTGTGCTGGGAATTATTTCACGCAAGAGTATTCATCACCTGTTGTTAAAGCCAACACTGACGAGCACACGTGATAGGTGGTGTCGTATAATACTGTTTCTACGGCAACAAGGCTATCGATTACGTCATGAGCTCGGTGGACTTTAGATCATGTTCGTAGGTCTGAGGGAGGGACGCTCCTAGAATCCTAGAAGACGCACGATGGTAAAGACACTTAAAGATTTTTATTCGTGTAAAATTCTTGTTTATGTACTAACCTAACTATATTGTTTGTTTGTTTTTTTTTTTTTTAAAAAAAAAAACAACAACTTTTTATCTTCATTCAGGCCAAGTTTCTGTCTCAGACTCAGATTAACGGTGAGTCGTATTAACATGTTCCTACACTTGATGACTAATAGGCCTGACATCATTTCTAATTAATAGAAATATAGAAATAAAGACACTTTAGTAATGAAGCTACATTTCTGACTTCTGGTCGTCGCAGTAATAAAACTTATCTAATGTTCTTTGTCTCGTAGAATTTAAAGAATGCTTCTCGCTGTACGATAAGAAGCGGAAGGGCAAAATCGAAGCCAAGGACCTGATCACTGTGATGCGTTCTTTAGGCACCAGCCCCACTTTCAGCGAGGTGGACCGACACCTACAGGTCCATAAAATAGGTACTTTTTGTACTCCAGTGTCCATTTATTACATAGCATACGAAGATAATTCCATAGATCGTAAATTCCAGTTAGCGAAAATGTTAGTGCACGCTCTTGCTATAAAAATGATGAACAAGACACACAACTTCTATCTAGTATAAAAAGTCAACCAGGAAGTTTAGAAATACTTTAAATTTTCTCGTTTTCATTTCATGATGTGAATGCAAGAAAACCACAGCTGCTACTGAAAGCCTTAACATTTTTGTTCATCACTAATGTTGAACGTTAAGAAGAAGAAAAAAACAAAAAACTTTGGGGTTTTTGTGTGTCTAAATTTCCTTGATTGGTCATTCTGTGTGTAGCAGTATATCTTTTGTTTAGTATCAAACTTGTAAAGGTAAGGACAGATCTTTTAATGTCACAAGCAACTATCATCATAGAACAATGATCATAAGATCGTCAAAAAAGTGTACGTTAAGATACTAATAGTGGGAGGAAATGATATTCAGTGTCATGTTATCTCCTCTAGCTCTGTGAAAGGGCAATATTTCCTGCTTTAGTTTGTACGATAGCCGTTTTCCTGGTCGACTCGTAGCCTGGCCGCACGCAGCTTGAAATTTAAGCCTGTTTGAGAAAATGAGAGACTTTTCATGACTTAAAGAAGACGTAAACATCTGGCTAAAGTCATTAGACACCTTAGTAAATCATAATATTAATATAAATGAACTAGACCAGACCAGGGGTTCTCAAGCTGTTCAGAAACATTTTACAAAAACCCCTTTAACTGTTAAAGAAAAATAATAATAATAATAATAATAATAATAATAATAATAATAACAATAACCGCAGAGCTTTTCAGTACAGATCTATTTTCCAAACACACTATTCTTAAAGAATTAGGCACATTATATAAATGTGTACACTACTATTATAATTTCTGAAGTTTAATACCCATTTTTATTAAAAACTAGAAAACCACAGACCTCCTGGCCCTGGGGATGCAAACTTTTGAGCTTGTTAATAAAGACTTAGTTGCGGTGATATTTAGGCTGTATGTTGGAGCAGGTTTCAATCAGAAACACCATGCAATGAGCGACTTCTTCACCCAGAAATCTAGGATGGGGTGTACAAACTTTTGCCCTCAAGCTTGTCCTATCCATTATTAAAATGTTTACCGCCGTCTTGAATATTATAACGTGTAATGCACGTGTTGTGGCTCAGATAAAATGGGCGAGTTGGACTTCTCTACCTTCCTGACCATCATGCACAGACAGATGCAGCAGGAAGACCCTAAGACGGAGATCCTGGAGGCCATGCGCATGACGGACAAGCAGAAGAAGGGCTACATCCTGGCATCGGAGCTCCGCGCCAAACTCACAGGCCTGGGAGAGAAGCTCACTGATAAAGAAGGTGTGGTGGAGTCGTATTTATGGATTATTTACTGCTCTTCTTAACGGGAATCTTTCGTTAAGGATTTGAAATCACTTACCTTATGTTTTCTCTGTTGTAATTCCAGTGGACGAGCTGTTTAAGGAGGCCAACGTCGGCCGTGACGGCCTTGTTCACTACGAGGAGTTTACCAGGATGGTCACCCTGCCTCCTGTCGACTACTGAAGGACCAAACAGGAAGAGCCTGGACTTGTCATTGTCTGTTTACCAAGTTCGGCCTGTCAGTTATATTAATCAACAGTCATTAATAAACCCCATGCTTTCATATTAATTCAGAGTTCTTTAGTCTTTCCTTAATGGAGAAAAATAAATCCACACCTTGTCGAGACTTCTTTCTAGCTTAACATTATTTTAAAAACCTTTTCTGTGTTCATGTTTATTGCTAATCCTTTAAGGTTGTTTACTTGTAGAACGAAAAGGAAAACTGGGAAATGTGATCTAATATTTCCTTAGTAGACGACTGTAAAAGAAATATTAGAGTATTGGGTCTATTTCTCGAAGTTTTCCAGTCTGATTTCAAGTTTTGGTCGGCAGATAATTCGGCATATTTCAACCGTTTATTTATAAAAGAAGTAAAATGATCCGGCAACCGAGAAAGACAACTTTCAGCTTGAGATCAGTAAAAATGTCTAGAAATAGGCACAACAATCTTAGATTTCTTATATGTTATACAGTTATAACACTACTTTATTACACTTTTATTCTGTCTTGTCAACGTCAAGACAGAAAAAACATAAGTTTCTAGCTGCTATAACGTAACAGGAACGTGTTTCACCGACGTTCCACATTACATGCAACAATAAATGGATAAAAAAAATTTTTGTTTTTTTTAAAAGTACAACGTGTCGTTCTTTGATGATAAAAAAAACAAACAAACAAACAAAAAAACTGGCTGTGGAATATTTTCCTATAACAGCTCAACACTAAACAAGTCTTTAATTCCATAGATATTATAATACAGAAATATTCAGTAAATCTGCCCATGTTGAATATACAGTGTTTTCACTTGCTTTGACAATTTTTCCAAAATGTTCATGAAATTTTCTAGAACATTTCTATTGAGTGCCTTTAAATTCCATGTTTTTCCAGACCGGCTCAAGAATCCTGTAATTAATATTTTCCTCCAAAATAAAGCAAAACAAACCTTTTCCAAACAGATTATGGATCAGACTGTAATTTTAAATCGACTATAAAAATGAACAAGAAGAGAAAGATTACATTTACAGTTCGGACATATTAAACAATCGAGTCTTTGACAGCTCAGACGAGGAGTTAGGGTTAGGGTGAAACGCACGATGATGTGTACGCGTTACGATTTTCCCCAGTCGAGAGCCTTCGTAAACTCCTCCTCGGTAAAGGACATCATCCTCGCGGCCTCGAAGTGCATCTGTGAACGTTTTCGACAGAGTTAAAGTGAGCTCTGTGCTCGTGCTACGATGAGGGACTCAGTTTTTTTTTTTTTAGAAACTCACCTTTTGCCTTTTTAAAATATCAATAAGCTTGAGCTGCTTTTTAAAGCCTGTGAGGAGGTCGGCTTTCTGTCTCTCCAGCTTTTTGTTCTCGGCCTGTAAAGCGTCGATCCTCTGCTGCTCCTGATTCGCAGAGTCCTTTACGGGAAAATAAACCAGTTCTGACCAATCAGATTCGAGAATTCAGCCGTGCTGTGGTATACATGTCGATAGAGGGGTGGGACATTCTGGATTATCTGATTGCAACTGGACGTTTAAGGGGTTAAAATGATTCCATTTCCATGTTTAATCATTTCTTTAGTAGAACTGAACTCGTAATTCTTTAAATGTAGCTCTGTTCATCTTCAATTATCATGCAGTGAAAGTTTTGCCAAAATCAGACCCCTTTAACTTAAAGTGAAACGTAGTTCCGAATGATTCTTAAGAGGTTTTTGGGCATTATCGTAAAAGGAATACACCAGCGTTTGGACTAATCGGTACCTTGCTGCTTTGTTTGAGCTTGTTGAGTTCAGCTTTGCACCTCTCGGCCTCCTCCAGAGCTCGGTTCAGTCTCACCTCTGTGGCACTGTGGCTGCTGGACGCCTGCTTCTGAGCCCTTTTCATTCCCTCCACCTCCTGCATATTACACACAGCCAGAGAGTTGGGGTTAATAAAAAATAAATACATAAATAACCTAAAAAAATTTACTGGGATTAATCTGGGAAATTAACAGCTGGAAAAAAAATAATAATCTGCAATTTTTTTGCACAGGTATAAAATCTGTCTTGTGCATTATAGGTGGAATAATTCACAAGTTGAAGCATTTCATAAATTTTTTTAAAAAACTGGTGATAGTGCTAAAGCTAACATAAACGGATTTTTTAGAGGACCTGAAGATAATTTTTGTAAGCAGTAATTTAGAAACTGAGCAAACGACAATTAAACAGAATCTGTAACTTTTTCTATTATACTGTAATAACACAAGATTAAAGAAGGCTTTAAGCCCCGCCCACTTGCTACAAACCTGTGATGACACTATATACCTGAAAAGGTATATTTATTTCTTGCTATATATGTTTTATGACAATTACCTTATAAATCTTAGAAACCACACCTAGTAGTGTGTAAACACATTAAATAACTTTTTTCAAAATATTTTTCTATACTTTCTATATTTGGAACCAAAAATCTCAGTTTGTAGATGACCTGCATTCAAACAGTTTGTACATATTTATTCCTATCCCTATGTAGAAGGATATTAGCGAGGAATTTCCCAAAATGTTGATAACTGCTGTATTTATATATGATGTTTTCGTTAAAAAAAACAAAAAAATAAAAAAAAACCAAAAAGAATAATTCACCAGCCTTTCTCTGAAACTCGTCTCCATGGTGAAATAAAGAGTTTAATTCTAACATCATTTATAGACTAGATTTTTGGTTTAATTAAGTATGCAGATTTAAGCATAACTAGACAATCAGATAATGACTCATTTGCATAAATAAATGCAAATTTGCACACACAATTTTTTTTTTTTTAAAAATCAGTAATTACCTGCTAAATGCTGACTGTGATATCTACAGTGTTCGTAATAACCTTGTCACCTTAATGCATGAGAATATGTATTATTTCTTAAAAGAAAATCAGGATTCACTTATTCTAAATCACTGAATCACAGGAAGCAATGAATCCTAAACTGAATCGATTGGCTGTCGGTCTCACCTTCTGTAACGCGGTGACTTGATGGCGCAGGCCGTCACAGTTCCTGTTAGCGTCTTCCGCCAGCGCTCGGTGCTTCTCCAACTGCGTCTGCAGCGTGCTGGTGGTCCTCTGCAGTCTGACTCGATCCTCCTCCACCTCCTTCAGCTTACTGCTCAACGCTCCATTCTCCTCGTCCTGAAAGACGAGCGAGAGCGCACGCTAGATTCTTTTGGCACTCGACACACGTCATGGCGTGTAACTGCGACTGCTTACCTTCTTGTCGCATTCGTGCGAGAATCTGTTTAACTCTTCCTGCATCACTCGGAGTTTGGCCTTCAAGAAGCGAATCTGAGCCTCTGTGAATATTAAAAGAGAGCAAACTCACTGACGCGACTATGGAAGTCCACTTTGTATTTCAGTCAATAAGGAATAAAAACACGACGGATCACGTAACTACCCAAAGGTTGATCGTATTCCTATAACGGCACACCCTAAAGTTGTGGAACGTCTGTGAAACCAGTTAGTACCTGTTTTCACTTATGTTATAGCAGCTGTAAACGGACTTTCCCTCGCGCGCTTCTCAGAAAACTTCTTTACGGCTTTACCTCTGACTGTTACAAAGTGCCGACACTGGAGACTCCTTCCATAAATGCTACACATTTCACCGCATAAATACTTACACACTTTTTAAAATCTGTTTATGTGGATTGTCCCCAAGTTGTTGCTATAGAAATAATAACATACAGCAACAGTAAGAGCATTAACATCAACCTGCGATTTGCAGCTGCACTTCTGTCAGAACGATAGAAAATTCAATCAACAACTTCTGACCAATCACAATCCAGAATTCGTCAGCGCTGTGGTGTGGATTAATGTTATAGTTCATTATCAAGTGAATCTCAGAGGTGTTTGCGCTCACCTGCACCCATCTCTTCGCCGGCACTCGGCATGACATCGTCCTCCGGCTGCTCGCCTGTGACATCATCGTTTACTCTGCGCTCCATGTTGCTTATAGTCTTAGCCAGCGAGAAATCTGTAAAATCCTCCGGCACTGCAACGTCATCCACGACTGTTGGTGTCTTTTTTCTGATATCGAACAAATGCAGCGATGTGTAAAATTAAGCGGTGACTCAAATAAATTAGGACGTATATAGTATAATGTGTAGAATGTTGTTTTTTGGGGTTTTTTTTAACTCACTGTGCGGTCTTTCTGGGAGCTGATGGAGGTCTGTTCAGCTTTCCTGCTTTTAAAGACCTTTTCCCCGTCACTGCCTGTATAATGCGACAGATACACCACCAGTCAAAAGTTTAGGCACACTCTTTTTCCACATTTTATAATAATAATAATAATAATAATAA
>JANDJT010000164.1:2191920-2205692 GCA_024331685.1 Stegophilus panzeri
CGACAGATACACCACCAGTCAAAAGTTTAGGCACACTCTTTTTCCACATTTTATAATAATAATAATAATAATAATAAAGTCATCAAAACTCTGGAGTAACACAAATGGAACTATGGGAATTATGTCCTGATAAAAAAATCCAAAATAAATCTAAATAATTTAGTATTTTAGCATCTTCAAAGTCGACGCCCTTTCTGCCTAGAATTTACAGAAATGTAGTCTTGCTGTTGTCTCGCCCGATTTCTTGAGGAATTTCCCCGAGATGTTTTTTAAACAGTATTAAAGGAGTTCACACCGACGCCGGACTCTCATCACCTGCTTTACGGAACATTTCGCTCCGAGTCGTCCGTTTAAATATATATATATTATTTTGTAAACAAAACGTTAGTTTTCTAATGAAAGAAACGAATACGTCGGCACGATTATATTTTTGTCTACGACACCGATTTCACACGTTCAATCACGCACCTTCAGATCAAAAGCTTTTTAACATCATGAGAAACATTTCAGTTGAGCCTCCACAAATATTTGACCCGTAGCGTACAAAGAAATGTGAACTGCTGAAGTTAATGTGCTGTTTAACATCCGTCTCCGTGATCCAGCCACAATTTCAATTCATTACTGATAACTTTGGTCAACAACAAAGAAAACAGAGCCACCAGAAATTAAATTACACACAGAAACGTCATCTTCAACGAGTACGGAATATATTTGAATTTTATTTTTTTTTTAAACCCCTTGAAATGGCGCGGTCGAGAAGTGAACATCTCTCTGTCTCAAGTGTCCTCTTGTTATCAGCTCACACAAGGCGAGTGTTTGTGTGATCAAAATCATCAAAAGGAGGTCGTATTTTTACCTTTGCTGTAGATAGTTTCACTGAGGGCATGAGGGCATCCCTGTTAAAAAACAAAAACAACCACCAAAATGTGTATTTAAGGAAATGTTTTCGGACGTTAACTAAATGTAGTGCTATTACTGAAACTTATTTACCCAAACTCCTCAGAGTCGTCTGCAAATTCGAGGCTCATGTGGGTTGAGATGGGTTTCGACAGCACCTCGTTTTGTTCTCGCTGAAAAAAAAAAAAAAAAAAAAAAATGGATATTACGGATTTCACTAATATGCGTATGAATAAATATATAAAGCTCCTCAGCAACGTGGTTTCAAATGTTTGAAAATCCTTTGTTTAATACGCATTTATCAGTGGTAGATTCAAGAAATACTGTATCTCCCCAACTACAACTGAATTATATCTAAAAACGCGCAAAAAAAAAAAATCACTCTTTTCTGGCTGATCAGAACTGTGTGGGCGTGTCTGGTCATTCGGTGATTGACAGCGCTGCATCCTCTGCAACATAAACAACTTTGTAGACCGAGCTAGTGCTGGAAAAGTGTATTCGAATCACAGAGCTACAGTTCCACTGTGTTTTTGTTAAAGTCCCCATGGAATAAATTTGAGGTTTTGTGGCTTTTACTATGAACACGTTTGCATTAAGGTTATCTATAAGCTCGTGCACTCTAAAACAATGACAAAATTCACGTTTAGAAGATATACGCGTTCAAAATCTACAGTCTCTCTCTACCACCGATACGGATCAACCGTATTGATGACATCATCCCGAACTTCAGCTTCTTGTCAGATTTTCTGTCCAGTCAAACGCTCTGTAGAGTCTGATGTCCCGCCTCCGACATTATAAAAACCCATGGTACTACCCAAGCTCTGTGGTAAGCTAAACGATATCGGCTATTTAAAAAGGGGGAGGAGCAACTCGATATGTCCCGCCCTGACTTCCTGTTTCAGTGGAAATTACATCACCACATTGTAAGCGCTGCGCGTTTCAAGGAGCCGATGTAATCAAATGGCTAGTTCTGATCGGTTCATTGGTAACCCTGACGAGGTCTTTACCAAATATAACCCCGCCCTTTAACTGGCGGCAAAAATAAACGGTAGATTAGATTAGCTGTATTTGTCATTTACACAATTCCTGTGCCGATCTTGCAGCCAAATGAAATAAAAATAAACAAATAATTTAAAATACATAATTTATATTAAAATAAATATTTTTCTTTCATTTGTAGCTTCTTAACAGCAGCTTCAGCCAACAGAAGTTTAAGATGCATCAAGTAAATATTTTCCTCACCATAACTTCCTCCGCCTGCCGCACCAGCTCGGCTGTTTTAGCCTCCAGTTCTGCGTTAAGTCTCCTAAAACAACAGAAGACGTCTCCGTAAAGCAAGCGGAGCATTTTATTGTGTCTGAGTCTGTAATTAATAACAATACCCTCTAATATCTTACCCCGAGTTTACACTGGACGTGACACAAAGGTGAATTTACATTCCTGTTTTTTGCATGTGCATATAAAAACCGCATGTACAGCGTTAAGGTCAACAAGCAATAAAACTGTCAGCCTTAAAATTAAAACAAATACGCACTTGTATTCCTCTTCTTTAGCCAGCAGGTCCATCTGAGCTGGCTTTTTCTCTGGAGCAGAAGCAGGACGGTTTGTAGGTCTTGTTGCAGATGGAGGTCTCTGTGAACCGGAGCTCTGAGGTTTTTTGGCCTGGGTAAAAAATTCACAGTGTAGTAGCTGTAGTAGCTAGTAACTTCTGCATTCACTACAGAAAGTATGCGTTTCGCACATTTCTACCTTATTATATAAACAGTAACCAAGCAAGTCGAGAAACTGATCTCACAGGAGACTTCTGCTGATTTTCCAGCATGTTTGTTGAGAAGTGAAGTTCACAGTGGGGAAATGAAAACAATTATCCAGATTTGTTCACATTACTTCTGATAGAAATCAGGGGTTGATGAACTATCTATGTCAGAAAAATAGTCATTTTGTTGTTATCTTCTGGCCTATTTGATCAATTTACAATGAATATGTTGTATTTTGACATCAGTGTACATGAAACTTATCCTTTGTGGTTTGTATAATTCTCAGTTTATCTTGTTATTTCTGATTCCTGGTATATCAGTTGAAATATTTCTTTTTATTAGGCTATTATTATAGCTAATTTTGATATGTGGTGCACTAGATTAAGCAGTAACATTTCCAGCAACTAGGCTCAAAAAAACATATCTACAGTGCGTGTATATTTAGATGTATATCATCTGTAGTATGCAGAAATTAAGGAGGTATTTTAACCAGTTAAAGATACAGTGAGTTACGATTGATTTTATAGGCATAGAGCCACATTTCTCCATAGACTTGAATTGAATTACTATACATTCTGGTCCTTTCCAATATGGCGGCTGCGATGACGTATCACAGTAGCTAGCAACACAGCTAATGTCCTACAAGGACTGTGAGTGGGCTTTTTAAATTGCGTTAGGTTTCTTCAAACGCATTCATTTTTATTTTTCATAAAAGCCATCAATATTACGGCAAGATGGAAGACTAATGCAACCTTTTTTTAAGTAAAGTATTAAAAGAAAAAATGTGCGCGAATTATGAATAGTATCTAAAGTTCGTTTGTAGCTCACCCCCTGAGACGCGGGTCTTGGTCTATCCGCCATGTTATTTTTTTTTTTTTTTAAAGGGTTGCTTAGCAACCGCATTCACTTGCTTTTCCACATAGTGTAAACTACTGACGTCATTATTTTGCTTCACGTTATATTGGAAATACTTTATGTTGATTATGTATATATTTTGGAAATAAACAGGTAAAATAGCGAGATATATAAATTCACTTCAAATAAACATATTCTAAAATGTTCGTTTCACGTGAAGATGATTATAATGGGCAAGAAAGGCTACCAAGGTCATTAAGAGGCCGTTTAAAAAGTGTTAAAAAAAATAAAAAATATATATATACACATATATATTTAAAAACGTTTCATGACAAGTTTAACGGTTGTACTATTTCTGACCCATTAATTCACTTCACTGCTATTTCAGCCTCGTGTTTTTGTTGCTTCTGTAGCGCGCATGCGCGATCCCTGACTCGCTGTTCGATTCCTGTAATTTTGGATTCGACTCTGATTCTGATTCGAGGTTTTGGGAATCGATTCCAAGAAGTGATTGTACAGAATACATTTCTAGAGTCTCCATTCAGGAAATTATATCTTGTAAAATGAACAGTGTATTATCAATTAATTACAAAATAATTTTTTTATTATTAAAATGATCTTGGCACATTTATATTATTCATTAAATTCTAGGGTTAATTATCAGTGCTTCAACTGTAGCATTGCTAAATTACTTTTACTTAACCGAAGTATGCATTATTAAATATTTTCAGACTAATCAGACAATTAGTATATTAGAGTTAATTAATAGATAAGATAATTAATTTAAACACACACACACACACACAAGATATAAAAATCAACATTTAATGATTATCATGTAATATACTTAATTATAGTATTGATTGTGATAATAATAATAATAATAATAATAATAATAACAATAATAATAATAATAATAATCAGTGATAACACGTTGGGAACAATGGTGGTCAGTGATTGGTCATTGGGACCAATGGTGATAAGTGATTATTAATAAAAAAAATAATAATAATTTGTTGTTTTATCTTTATAAAACTATTTTGGTTACTTTGTTAACTATTTTGTGTAGGGGAATATTTATAGCCTATAATGCAGTGCGATTGGTCAGGTATATAGTAAAGACCTTCCTCCTGACAGTGACAGGAGAATTAATCTTCTATACTCTCAGAAAAAGGGTGACTAAACTGTACCTTTCCTTGTCACCCTGTGTACACCATTCTATAACTATAGTATATTTTACACACGTTTCCCGATGAAGGATATATATTAAAAGGTATGAAAAATAAGGGCACATCATTTTTTTATTTAATTAAGAGGGATCATTAAATTTGCATCTTATTTTTCATTTAGTCCTGCCCTGAATAAGCTATTTCACATAACAGATGTTTACATATAGTCCACAAGTCACAATAATAAATGAATTTACACAAATGAACCAGTTCAAAAGTTTACCCACACTCGATTCTTAATACTGTGTGTCATTACCTGGATGATCAACGACTGTTTTAAACTGCCCACTGTTCTTGAGAAAAAATCCTCCAAGTCTTGCACATTCTTTGCTTTTCCAGCATCTTCTGCATATTTGACTCCTTTTCCGACATCAACTATATGATGTTCAGATCCATCTTTTCACACTGATGACAACTGAGGGACTCGTACACGACTATTACAAAAGGTGCAAACATTCACCGACGCTCAATAAGGCAACACGACTAACACATTAAGAGTCAAGGGGTATAAACTTTTGAACAGGATGATCGGTGTAAATTGTTATTATTTTGTTTTATTTTATTTTTTTTCTCATTTATTTCTGCCCTTCAGAACCTACATAAGATATTTAATGTTTCCCAGAAGACAAAATAATAACAATTTACACCGATCATAGTGTTCAAAAGTTTACACCTCAGTGCTAAATAAAAAACAAAATGCATTTTTTATGATTTCTCTTATTTTATTTAAAAAATTTTATTATTAACATTTTACAGATTTTGCAAGGCGTATGTAAACCCCCGACCTTAACTGTATTTAAAAAAAAATAAAATTTTTTTTACTTTACATCCATAGTTCTCAAAATAGGGTTCAGGCACCCAGATGTTCATGAATCATAGCCAAT
Organism: Stegophilus panzeri; assembly: GCA_024331685.1. Classification (NCBI taxonomy): domain Eukaryota; kingdom Metazoa; phylum Chordata; class Actinopteri; order Siluriformes; family Trichomycteridae; genus Stegophilus; species Stegophilus panzeri. The sequence continues at coordinate 2,197,543 of JANDJT010000164.1, forward strand.
AGGTCTGTAATGTATTTCTTATAAGTTATTATATTTATTATCGAGTTCTTATAGTTTTAAAGCCTGTTTGACTGGTGCCTTGAATTGAATTGAGTTTGAATCACTCCAAAGCTTCGGAATCGACTCTCCATTCCGAACACCTGGACTCGGAGAACCGATTCTTTCATGGGAATCGACTCATGGCTGGTCAGAGAAGTGCGTGGTAGTGAAATGAAGTGAGGCAGGTTGGATTCAGGGGTTGATTCCGTCCTCTGAACGCATGCGTGCTGGTTTATTAAAACTCACCCGAGGAAACTCGGGGCTGAAATGATGAATCGGAAGCGTTTGGTTGTCTGGAGCAGGAGTTCAGAAGAGCGTGATGTAAATGTTCCGGACAGCGCTGCGTTTTGTTTCTGGTTCAGGTCGTGGCCTGCTTGTTAGATCTCTCCCTCCTTCTTCATCCTCTTCTTCCTCCGTCCCGAGTCTGATCACTGTGATGGCTGATGAGCAGCAGCCCCCGGGACAGCACCCTCAGCCCGGATCTCTGCTTCCCACAGGACTGCAAGGAACCGAAAGCAGTGCATTACAGCTGAAAATAAAGAACTCTATCTGGTAAGTGCACCTCGGTTTAGTCAGGTTCAGAGTGTTCATTAAACTCACCTGGTGTGTGCTTATAGCTATGTCCATCTAACTAACTAACTAACTAACCTCACACGCTCTTCTCATTTCATTCAAACTTGCTCCATGAGGATTATAGACTCATGTTGTTGCATCACTGTGTCACCTGTTCACAAGTCATGCACGCGCTGTTAGGCTTTATTACCTATCCTAGTTGATGAAGGTGTGCGCGCGCGCGCGTGTGTGTGTGTGTGTGTTTCTCAGTGTTTAGATCACTAGCTGTGTGTTTTGGTCTCAGTTTACATCATTGGGTCGTGCTCGTGTTTTGCTAGTGCACGCTCACAAAGTCGCTAGAAGGCGCCAGATGACGTCGAAAAACTATTTGCATATTTATTGATTCGTCACGCTCATTTGCATAGTGTTACGTGAAAATAAGGAAGATTTTCTTAAGACACTTGTAGTAGATTCGATTAGAACAGGGTTATATCAAAATAGAAAGTTGCTTGGGAGAAAATGTATGGTGTGTTCGTCGTTGTTGTTTTTGAGTTTATGAGTTCGACGGAATTGTATAATTGTGTTGTAGTTGTACGACGTCCGGAGATATACAGAGATTTTTGAGGACGTCGGGGTTTTTTTTTTTTAAGGAAAACAAATTCATACGCACGAAGAGCATTTACGAAAATATCGCCATACACACAATTTGAAAATGCAAACATGAGCGTGCTAGTCAAGTAAAAGATATGTCATTCGTAGTGCACATTCATAACACATTTATAACACCTTAAGAGTGTGTGTAGGTCCATATTGCAATGTCTGCGTATTCAGAAACATACATTTGACGTACATTACACTCAAAACAATGAAAAGTGAGTTTTAAAATGTACTCACCTTTGTGGGTATTTTGTTTTTTGGGAACACTGGTGATTGGTGTATTGCAACAATAGTAAGCAGTGATTGGTTGTTGGGAACAATGGTGAACAGTGATTGGTTGTTGGGAACAATGGTGAGCAGTGATTGGTCTTTGGGAACAATTATGATGATGAGTGATTGGTCATTGGGCACAATTGTGATCAGTGATTGGTCATTGGGAACAATGGTGAGCAATGATTAGTTGTTGAAAACAGTGGTGAGCAGTGATTGGTCATTGGGAACAATGGTGAGCAGTGATTGGTCGTTGGGAACAATGGTGAGCAGTGATTGGTCGTTGGGAACAATGGTAAGCAGTGATTGGTCATTGGGAAGAATGGTGAGCAGTGATTAGTTGTTGAAAACAGTGGTGAGCAGTGATTGGTCATTGGGAACAATGGTGAGCAGTGATTGGTCGTTGGGAACAATGGTGAGCAGTGATTGCTTGTTGGGAACAATGTTGAGCATTGATTGGTCGTTGAGAACAATTTTGAACAGTGATTGGTCACTGGGAACAATGGTGAGCAGTAATTGGTCGTTGGGAGGAATGCTCATGAGTGATTGGTCGGTTGGGAACCTTTTCAGGAGGCAGAGAAAGAAACATATATATATATATATTTTTTAAAATACCTGTATAGGTGTGGACCAGGGCCTCAGTGATTATTTTGGCAGTTGTTTAAACAGACCAGCAGTCGTCATATTTTTTTTTACTGTGCAATGGAAATGTGGGTGTAGTTATTTTTGCAACCTCCACCCCGTCACCAGGAGCAGCAGCTCTGATTATACATGTCGAGACATGTTGCCAGCATACAGCTGTGTAATGCACACACTCGCCGTCCATTCACTCCTTTATGTCAGGATTATAACAAGGCACATTACTGTAATTTATGCTCAACAATACAGTATTTATGTAAACCGTAAACAGAAACCAGCACATGCAAATAAATGGATAATTATTCTCCGTCTTACAGGAGGAATATGTTCTGTATATTGTGCACTGTGGTGTATTAACGCAGCATTTCCTCTAGAATTCTGTCAAGACCGCCATAATAACTCATTTTATAACTTAATTTTTGTTGTCTTTTTGGTACTTCAATTATTATTATTTTATATAAAATATGATTGTAACCTCTGAAAGACTCTACAGTAGCTGAGTGGAATTTTTGGCCCTGTGCAGTGGGGCAGTTAAAGGTCAGCTAAAGCCCCTGTGTTAACTGATAGCCCTGCTCCACATTTGGCGCTCTGGCACGTGTGTCGGGGAATGAGGGGGCATTTGGCACGTTCTTTACAGTCCTGAATTCGCTGGAAAAGAAAAGGAAGCATGTCAAATCACCTATACACACCTTTATGCACCTCTACACATCTCTACACACCTCTGCACATCTGTACACATCTCTGTACACCTCTACATACTTCTATACATCTCTACACATCTCTACGCACCTCTGCACATCTGTACACATCTCTGTACACCTCTACATACTTCTATACATCTCTACACACCTCTGCACATCTGTACACATCTCTGTACACCTCTACATACTTCTATACATCTCTACACACCTCTGCACATCTGTACACATCTTTGTACACCTCTACATACTTCTATACATCTCTACACACCTCTGCACATCTGTACGCATCTCTACACACCTCTGCACACCTCTATGCACCTCTACACATCTGTACGCATCACTACACATCTCTGTACACCTCTACATACCTCTACACATCTGTATGCATCTCTACACACCTCTATGCACATCTACACATCTGTACGCATCTCTACACATCTCTCTACACCTCTATGGCCACCTCTATGCACCTCTACACATCTGGACAAACCTATATGCACCTCTACACACCTCTACACATCTGGACAAACCTATATGCACCTCTACGCATCTCTACACATCTGGACAAACCTATATGCACCTCTATGCACCTTTACACATCTGTACACATCTGTACGCATCTCTACACATCTCTGTACACCTCTATGGCCACCTTTATACATCTCTACACACCTCTATGCATCTGGACACACCTCTACGCACCTCTACACACCTCTATGCACCTCTACACATCTCTACACACCTCTATGCACCTCTATGCACCTCTACACATCTCTACACATCTCTACACACCTCTATGCACCTCTACACATCTCTACACACCTCTACACACCTCTATGCACCTCTCCACATCTCTACACACCTCTACACACCTCTATGCACCTCTCCACATCTCTACGCACCTCTACACACCTCTATGCACCTCTAAACATCTCTACACACCTCTACGCACCTGACACATCTCCTCCAACATTTCTATACACCTCTACACTCTCCACACACTTGTACACAGGCCATTTTAAACTCCTCCATCTGTAACAGCTCAAACACTGATTTTAATCATCACTGAACTGCTTTTCTTTCTTTCTGCCTTTCTTTCTTCTGCATGATTCTATTTTCTTTGTCTCTTTTTCAAGTCTGTTTTAACTTTCTTTCTTTTAGCTTTTTCATTCTTTCTTTTGCTATTATAGTTTACCTTTGTTCAATTTTAAATGCTTTTAAAGTTATTTATTTTTTATTTGGTCTTTCTCATTTTTAAATTTCATTCTTTTATTTAAATTTCTTTCTTTCTTTCTTTTTAGCACTTGTACTAAAAGCATCTCAACGTAATGAAACTGCTGTATTTATTTTTTTTGTAGTTATTATGTTGTTGTTGTTTTTTTTTAAACGTATTTAGCGTACAAAATGGCACGTCCTTCACAAGAGATATAATAAGGTCTGTAAGCATGTAAGCGTGTGCTGTGCACGAGGCTTTGTTTATTGGCATATAAGGAGGAATGAGACTGAAATAGAGGATGGGGCGATGCTGACGTAATGAGGGTAATTAACTTCAAAGTGTTATGAAAATGAACCACAATCAGCAGCGTCGTGGTTTCTGTGAGAACCAACGTTACAGGAAAAGGTGAAAAAAACGCTTTTAAAAAGCGCCGTATCGGAGAATGTGAATTTTATGTGAAATCTTTATTTGAGCTGGGAACAGGTGCAAAGATCTTGAATAGACTTGATACCAGATGTATTCCAATGTCTAATAATGATGGGGGGAAACAAAGGGTTACCACTAACAAGGACGCATATTGAGCATATACCCACAGAGCTGTCACATGTTATGGGCAAGGGCATGGCAAATAGACCAATAAGATCGCAGGCGTAGTTTTGTCGCCGATCTGCTGCCCTCCTCTGTCCCCGAACTCGGGGCCTGCTACACTGAAGAATCCCCTCTAGTAAAACGCTCATTTTTGCATATATTTAAAGAGCAGCGCTCCTGTAATACTCCTATGCCCACAGCCCTCTTGTTGGACAACCACAACATTATTACGGGTATGTCCGGCATAGAAAGACGCTTTTTGATTGCGCACTTACTTGCAAGTAGAGAATAGACAAATAATAATAAGCAAGCCATAGCCTCCCGAGCCTCCCGTATAACCGATTTCCCGTACGCAGAACGCGCTTGTCATGTGTCCCCTTGCTGCTGATTTGTCCACTCCTGAAGGGTATAGGCTATGCTTAAGATTAGATATGACATCACTCTGTTGTCCAGTAAGAGAGAAATGATTCCCTAAGAAAGCGACCCTCCTTGAAAAGGACACTCCACGGAGCAGTCGCTGTGGAAAACGTGTCGCTTTGGTGTCTGCGTCTGTTAACGAGGACTTCCTGTCTGTAACAGCTCATTTCATATACACAGAGACAACCGTATGAGTAAACAATCATAAACATTTCTCACTATTTCCTATGTAGAGTTTTCTAATCCAAGAGGATTTAGCCTGAACTGATTTCAGCGGATATGTCCTACCTTTATTATTTGACTTATATGTGAGAATGTACCTTTTTAATTATATATATATATATTTTTTAGATAAGTTTTAAAGATTCTTCAGTTCTCCTTAAGGTACGATTATGTACCTTATGATTATTTTTTAAAGGTTTAAAAGATGCACAATAAAAAGTTACAAAAGACAAGGAAATGTACAGTTCGGTACATTTATTTCTGACAGTTTACGTGCGTACACGACCCAGAGCCAGTAAAGTTTACAACTTTACATGCAGTTAGTTCTCATTTTTGGATTGACACACACAAAAGGCAATATGAGCGACTCAAAGCTTGCTAATGTGAACGTAGTGTAAAGGCTCAGTGTTTTCTTTCCCGCTCAAACCGGGACACTCTTACCACAAATCCATATTAAACCGTGTGCCATGCCACACTTGTATATAGATTGTATACTAGTTTATACCGGTTCCAGCCTGGTCCCGTATGACTGCTGGGGTCTTGCTGCTTTGCGGCACTTTTTCTGTTCTAGCATGTGTTCCTGTGATCATATATCGGCATGACTCGGCCAGGGCTAGATTGGCGGCTGGGAGAATATTTCACATGCCACCGGTTTATTAATAAAGACGGCTTTAAGTGTTTCTCCTGTTACGCTTGCGTCATTATTAATGTACTTTTTCTTTCCCTCTTTTTTTTTTCCAGCAAATCAGTCCAATCGAAGGTGGACAGCATTCTGGTGAGTTTTCCTGATTTTCAGATGATTTAAACCTGATGATGGTAAACATTTGAAGCCAATCAATACGTTAATTAGGGCTACTACTAACAATTAATTTCACAATCGATTAATCGGCCGATTATCATTGTTTTTGATTAACGATGAATCAGATTTTTAAAAACAAAAAAAAAATACAATTTCAATATAGTTTTTTTGTTTATTGAAACTTATATATATATATATATATATATATATATATATGTGTGTGTGTGTGTGTATGTTTGTAGATGCAAATGAATTGAATTGAACTACAGTCCTAAATTAATAATTTAATATTAATATTAAAATCTCACTTTGACTGCACTTTACGGTTTCTGATTCACGTCGCAATTTTACGTTGAGGAACGTTATTATGAAATTGTTCCACAAATTGTAGACGCAGTTTTTCGCAGATTGGTGAACCTCCGCCCATCTTTACTGCTGAAAGACTCCGCCTATCTAAGATCCTCTTTTTAAACCCAATCATCTTACTGACCTGTTGCCAAGTAACCTCCAGCTGTTTCTTTTTACTAACACTTAATTCTCCAGCCTTTCATTTCCCCCGTCCCAACTTTTTTGAGACGTGTCACGGCCATCGAATTCAAAATGACCTTCTTTTTTTCCTTAAAACGGAACATTTCCTCAGTTTAAACATGTGATGTGTTTTCTGTGTTCTACTGTGAATAACATACGGGTTTATGAGATTCGCAGATCATCGCGTTCTGTTTTTATTTACATTTTACACAGCGTCCCAACTTTTTTGGGGTTGTAGAAAGCCTGTAAAGTTTGCAAATTAAATATTGTAAAAATTAAATAAAAAAAAAAAAAAAAAAAAAAGAGCAAGAACCCTGATACAGTTGTAGGGATTTACAAATACAGTACTGTGTAAAAGTTTTTGGGGGTTTTTTTTAAGTACAAACTTTGTTATAGATTTTTATTTGATGACTTCTACATTATCGAGTCCGTACAAAAACATTTTAGATTCCCAAACATTAGTTTTCCAGCACAAAATTAAATGTTAGAGAAAAATGTGTGTGTGTCAGTAAAGAAAGCAGCGTATTAAGTGCATAAGAGACACTTTTCAGACAATAAACACAATGAAGGCCGCTGGGTTTCGCTGCAGGAATAAGACGCGAGTGCGACAGTCGAAGTCTCCAGAAGAACCGAGTCTGGTTCTGCAAGAAGCTCGATAACACTTACGGCTCATTTCCTTATAAACCTGCACACATTGTACCCGAGACTACTATTTTTATTCTTAAAGTAAGCATTGTTACACCAAATATTGCCTTTGTTTCATGTATTACTCTTTACTGCTCTTTATAGTGTTTTATTTCACGTAAAAACATTTCATTTCATTCTTTCTGAAGGCATTATTGCTCTACAGCATTTTGCCTTTACACTTTTGCACAGTACTGTATATATCCCAAAAAGTTTTGTATTCTATTAAACTCGAACTGAGTTGTATTATATAAATGTATAACCTGCTGTGATGTGTCAAAGGAAGTGAAGCAGCGAACACAGAAATGGCGAAGAAGAAATAAACACAGAAATAATGAGACGCTAACCGTTATGCTCGGAGCGAAGGGGCTTTTCAGTGCATGGGAAGTTTACCAAACACAAACAGAGCCATAGGTCATCCTCGTAAAGTTATCGCATGCTGTCAGAAATAAATGGTGTTTTATTCAAATCTTAAAACGTTGGATCGCTTTTATAAAAGACATGTGATTAAAATAAAACCTCGGCATTTTAATGCGTATGATTTAATACCGAGTTGCAAACATCTTCATGTTTATGAGTTGCTCACTCTCTCTCTCTCTCTCTCACACACACAGAGAGAGAGAGAGAGAGAGAGAGAGAGTTGAAGTGACTGACAAAAAGAAAGAACAGTAAAAGTTGCAGTTGTTGCAGTGAATATTGCGTTTATTTCTCCAGCTAGTAAACTGAGCGTGTTAGCAGCTTTGAGCTGTACTGTGTATGAGTGACTGTGTTTACATGGACAGCAGTAATCTGATTATTGACCTTATTCTGAATAAGACAATATTGTGATTAAGGTGTT
>JANDJT010000164.1:2209602-2244522 GCA_024331685.1 Stegophilus panzeri
GTGTGTGTGTGTGTGTGTGTGTGTGTGTGTGTGTGTGTGTGTGTGTGTGTGTGAGAGAGAGAGCGAGAGAGAGAGAGCGAGAGAGAGAGAGAAAGAGGGATAACAGTTCAGTTCCTTAAGCTGAATTCTCTGGCTGTGTGTGTGTGTGTGTGAGAGAGAGAGTGTGTGTGTGTGTGTGTGTGTGTGAGTGTGAGTGTGTGTGTGTGTGTGTGTGTGAGTGTGTGTTGTAAAGATGGGATTTTGGGGATTTTTTCTCTACATTAACTTTGTTTATTCTTTGTTCATTTTTAATATTTTGATCTCAACCATATATGGGAAGACAACTTTTGTTTTTCAGAAACAAAGGTAAAGGTTTCCATAAGTATTGTGTGTGTGTGTGTGTGTGTGTGTTTCCTGCAAAACGTAGATTTTAAAATTATTGGCACCCTCATTATTAATATTTGGTATAGCTTTCTCTAGCGAGAGCGACAACAGATAATCTCGTCCTAGAATATCTAACATGATGGGAGAGACTCGTCGAGGATTGTTGGTCCACTCCGTCATGAAGAACCTTTCAAGATCCTTCATCCTGTGCAAAAAGAAATGCAGATAATGGGATTAACAGATATAAACATTTGTACGCACTGCACAGAGAATACACTAGAAACATAACTCCATGTCCTCTGGTCATGCCTCTAGCCATACAGAAAACAAAGATCACAGAGTGTGTATTATACGTATATCTCCATCACTGTGTATACTTGAGGATTTCTTTCAAACCCAAATCTGAAATCATTACACGTTCTGCTGAAGGTTTCCAAGAAAACGATCTTTGATAACGATAACACAACTAGCAAACCTTCCGAAGGAACGCACTGTGGATCATTGGAAAAATATCTGCTTCTATTAAAAACCAAACTACACAATCTTCTTCCACAATTTCCTTTCCACAGTTTCTTCACGTTCTAGCCCTTGTTTGTGCTTATGAATATGATAGAAAATGGCACATAACTAGAAATAGGAGCATTTTCACTGACTGTTAAACATATGTATCAAAAAGGGCCAAAGGTAGGTGTAGACCTCGTAGTGTTAATGTCCTCGCTCTTCGTTCCTTGTCCTTTTGCAGCAAGATGTGGAGAGGTTTACAGACATTGAGAAACTTTACCTCTACCTCCGGCTGCCCTCGGGCCCCAGCAGCAGCTGCAGCAGCGACAAAATGTGAGTGTTTTTAAACATGTATGTTTTCAGATAGTGAGTGTTAAATACATTTCAGTCTCTGATTTTCACATAAACTCAGTGAGCTCGTATTCAGGTCTTAATAAAAGACATGTGGGTGCAGCCTGAGCTTCTGGAAGTCATTTAATACATATGTTAATAACGTGTATTACATGATGCAGGTGTGTGGTGAATGACGTGATGTCTGTTACAGACAGACGTGTCTTGTGGTGTGTGACGTGATTAGAGAATGACAGAAAAACAGTAAAACAGTGATTATGTCGTATCTCCAGCAGCGAGCAAAGCTGCGTGTCTTCGAGCCGTATGCAGCAGATGCACGCGTTCAGCTGGATTCGGAATCACCTGGAGGAGCACGCAGACACCTCGCTTCCCAAGCAGGAAGTTTTCGATGAGTACAAGTGAGTTTATGAGCTTACGAGTCAAGACATCACGGCGATATTTCAAGAAATTTCTAGAATACGCAACATCGGGATGTATGGGTTTGCAACATACTGCCAGCGAAACAGTCAAAAATATTATGATTTAATTACAGAATGTTAAAATGTCAAAAATTAGGTGTAAATTAATAAATTGACAAATTAATATTGACAGTAAATACTTTAAATATTTGCTATAAATTAATAATGAAATAGTTCTCATTTAAAATAGAACCTTAAAACAAAGGTAGTTAAAATATAATCAATTAATAATACAGTAACACTGAACTTTTTTTTTTAATGTTAAAAATTAATTAAAGGTTTTACCAAAATAATGAACACTGAAACGGTAAAAAATCCTTAAAACAGCAGCTGTCGATTAATAACGTAATAATAATTCAACACTGAACCTTAAAACCTTCAAAAAATAATAAATTAATTCATATTCAGTGAATGTAGGACATTAAAAAAAAAAAAAGCTTTTAAAAAGCAATTAACTATTATTTAATGTTATATAATTTATTATGAAGTAAATTATAATTAAAGTTAAAACTAAATGAACACAGAACTTTAAAAAAAAAAAAAAAAACTTTATACATTTGTTATATGTTAGTAATAAACACTGAATCTTAAAAATGTCAATTTAGTTATATAATAAATGAATAATAAATCAAATATGACCAAAAATGAGCTCTAAATTAATTATAAACACTGAAACTTAATTAATTATTAATTCATAACTAGTTATCACTGATTGTGTATCTATATATATCTATATATATATATAATTAATAATAAATTAACACTTAAAAGACGGAGATATTTTTATCTATAAACATAACACCAGCCACTTCCCCCCAAAAAAGAATAACAAATTAATAAAAAAAGGATATTGCGATACCCAAGATATCTCAGAAGTCTGTATTATGATATTATTTATCACAATATTGACAAATATTTTATTGTTTATTCAGAGAAACAAACTTAACGACCCTATAAATTAGTCAGGGTTCCAAACATACGTATTGTTTTTTTGTTTTTTTTTTTAATAAATATTTATATATTTGTGAGAGTTAGACAAGAAGTCATATATTTGATGTTGGGTTTAATTTTGATCAAGATGTTTTTTTTATTGACTTTATATTTCTTTATGTTAAATATAAACCAAGTGTCTTTCTCTGTATTTTTCAGGAGCTACTGTGACAATCTGGGCTACCACGCTCTCAGTGCCGCCGACTTCGGAAAGATCATGAAGAACGTTTTTCCCAACATGAAGGCGCGCCGGCTCGGCATGAGGGGCAAATCCAAATATCCTTCTCTGAAACTGTTTGTTATCATCCTTTTGAACTGTCAGACATCTGTTGTTGTAGTTCATGCACCTCCTAAATATAGATCAGGAAAATCGAATAAAGCGTCGACGTGCTGCTGTCGGACAGAGGAACCGAGTGGCAGCAGGAATGTGCATGACCTTCAGGAAATGTTCTCCAGCGCAGCTCCTCTTTCACACACGTGGGTCGTGGGCATTTCACAGATTATTTATACCATTCTTCCTAAAAAACCCAACAAAGGAACCATGTTCCCTGGGTTATCGTTATGTTTTGTTTTTTTTCATCGTTAGAACAGCAGTGAACAGATTTGTATGGGTTAAAGCCAGGGTTAAAAGTGCATACGCGAGTACAGACTATTTATATTTCCTCGCTGATCCTGTTCCAAAATAACGCTAGTTTGTTGATGACGGTTGTCACAGTAACGGAAATCTAATACACCTTGCAATCCCCTTCCCTTTCACACACCCCCCACCCCACCCCGTTACGAAATCAAACCCATCTTCATACCGACACAGGACATTTTGACCTTTCCTTTCTGTGAAGAGCTCACAAATTTCCACTTTTTCATTCTGCGTCTTTCTATTTCCGAGTACTGCACAGAGTTACACCCCCTACAGGAGTAACATACAGTGTGACAGATGTATGAGTCCAGTGATGCTGTCCACGTCATGTAAGAGCCAACATTTATGTTGCTTTGGCGATACGGAAGAAACCTGAAAATTACTATGAATTAACACTGCACCTTAAAAAAACTTTTAAAAAGCAGCTATAAATTAACTTCTTAATAATAAACACTGAACCTTAAAACCCTTTTTTAACATTTTTTAAATTCTTGTCGTGCTCATTAAGGCCAGCTTGAAATAAACCTTTCTTATTGTCACTTATACATCATACGGTGAAATTGTTTAGAACCATAACTGAGAACTCCTTCTCTAAGTTTATGTAGAGAACATTTCTGATCATTTTTGCCTTAACACCTGCTCACGTATTGCTATAGTGGCCTGAGAAAGAAGCCGTTCATTCACATGCCATCTCTTCCAAATCTGGATGTACACAAAGCAGGAGATGGGGTACGTACGTGCACGGCTGCTTTCACTCGTTTACTGGAAGGAAGCTAAGATTTGTCCAGCAAAGTAATTAGATTTGAGTACAAGTACTAGTACAGTAGCAAATAGCAGAGTAAGCTGATAAACAGAATGGCAAGCTATATAAAATGTACAAAGGAATATATGCAACAAGATCATGTTTCTATATTTCCCCTTCTATGTCCATGTTCTCTTCCCTGTCTCTCTCTCTCGCTGTCTCTCATGTGGCAGTGTGAAGGGTTTGAACCTACTGGGCAGAACTCCAGCGGGGAGGATGAGATTCGCTCTGCTGCCTGTGATCTGGTGTGCGAGTGGGCTCAGAAAGTGCTGAGTCGTCAGTTTGTTAGTGTGGAGGACCTGGCACGCTTCCTTCTGAACAGCCACTACATAAGCACCAAGTCTGTTGCTGCTCTCACCGTGATGACAGGATCTCCTTCAGGTACGGTGCACTTGTCTAAGACGTAAGGAGTTTTAGCTTTATACAATACCTCCCCCTGTTGGTATGGAATCAGGCTGAAACGTTAGGTTTATAACTATAATAACAAAATGATGAGCCTATAACAAGATCACATTTGAGTCTGGTTCCTCTCAACGTTTGTCCTTGGCACTGTCACCTCTGGCTTGCTTATTAGGAAACTTATTGTACGCTATATGGCCACCTATATGACACCCATATGTGATTTTTGAACATCCCATTCCAAAGGCATGGCTTTAATATGGAGTTGCTCCTATAACAGCCTCCACTATTCTGGGAAGGCTTTCCACTAGCTTGTGCACTCTGTCACGAGAACATTAGGGATTTCGGGATGAGGAGGCTTGGTGTGCGGTCGGCGTTCCAGTTCAACCCAAAGGTGTTCAGTGGGCTTAAGGTCAGGGATCTGTTCAGCCCAAAAGAGTTCTTCCACTCCACTTCCACTGAAACCATGTCTTTATGGACCTCGTTTTGTTCTCAGGGGCACTGTCATGATGGAACAGGTTTGCGCCCCGTAGTTCCATTGAAGGTAGATCGTAATAGACGTTCTAGACTATCATGTGCAGCCAACATGGTGGCAACAGTTTGGGGAAGAACCACATATAGGTGTCATGGTCAGGCATCCACAAACCTTTGGCCTTATTTAGATTTTTTTAGAAACTGTTCTGTTACACTGTCTATTGCACAGGTTCCCAACGCTGGTCCTGGAGAACCCCCTGTCCTGCAAATTTTAGTGTTTTCCCTGCTCCCAGCACACTTGATTCAACAAATCAGCTAATTAACAGCCCTTCCTGAGTTGAAGTGTTGTGCAGGAAAAACACCATAATTTGTTGCTGGACAGGGGGTTCTAGCAATAGCAATTGCAGCTAATAGGTGCCAATGGTGAGCTCCACCATTATATGATTTTAAATATTAAGCATGCAGTTTCCTTTTTGTTAATGTTGTTTCTCTTGATGTCCTCAGGGGCCCCATTGTCTGTTCAGTCGTCTGCGTTCATGCCCACAACTGATGCCCACTCATTCCAGCCTCAGGTCAAAACACTGACATCCCCTTCCATTGATGCCAAGCAGCAGCTCCAGAGAAAGATCCAGAAGAAGCAGCAGGAACAGAAACTTCACTCCCCACTTCCTACTGAAGCTCAGGGCAGGAGGGCAGAAGGGGTCACTACTCCATGTGCAAGCACAGGAATCCCATGTGGAAGCCCTGCTCTACTTTCACCACAGCCCACCATCGGCATCGTGGTAGCCACAGTTTCTAGCCCAGTTACGGTGACTATTTGTATAGGAAGTCAAATGCTTAGACTTACAAAGAAGTCATATTACTGATCTTATGTTAACTCTATTTTGTTGTTCAGGTTCAAAGAAGCAGGCAGTTGATGTCTCCCAGCCCAGTTCCTGTGGCAACAGTGGAAAGCAAGGTGCTCCCTGTCAATTTTCAGGTGGTTACACAATCAGTGCAGCCTGTGAACCGATGTCCAAAGACCCCTCAGAATGTCCCTGCAAGTCCTGTTGGTGATCGTACCGCTCGCCATCGCTACGCCCAAATCCTGCCTAAACCGGCTACAACTAGCACAATCACGCTACGTTCACCTCCTGCGCTCCTTATCACCAAAAGTTCCATCAAAACTGTCATACCAACACCCAAGAACAGCTCTGTCAACTTTATGAAAATGACAGCCATATCTCTGGGGCCCAGCAACAGCACCACCAGCACTGCTGCCACCACAGCTAGGCCTGCGTCTGCAGGAATCACCAGCCGTAGTGATGATCTCCAGCCTGTTACACGTGTCCGTAGTGGCTCGATTGCTGCAATGCCATTGACACTATCAAAGCCAGGACAAACAACCACAACACCAGCGGTCAACATCAAGTTGGATGTTGTTGATGCTGTAGTGCGAGCAAGAGAAGCTCAGAGTGGGACAACTGGTGGGAGTATGCAAGTAGAAGGAGTATTCAAACCCAGAGCTTCAAGTGTGCCTACACCTCTAGCTAAAATCTCTGTGGAATTGGACAGGCAATCGGGGAACAAATTTAATGGTCAGATGCTCCCTAATGAAAGCAATTTGGCTGCTGGCAGCAATAATAATCCCATTGAAAGCACTTTGTATCAGGACATAGCCAATCAGAGTACCAGTAGTGCGCCAACAACAAGTAATAACACATTTATGACACCACCCAAGGATGCAGAGTTGGCATCTCCAAGCCCTCGCAAAAGGCAAGGCTTACACCCAGATTCCGACCTGACACCTGTGAAAAAAATTTACATTTCTGAGGGAAGTGAAGATGCTAAATTGGCTAGGAAAATTGCAGTGAAGAATGTTTCCAGATCAGACACTCCTGAAGAAAGTGAACTTTCTTCAGCTGCTGGAAAAGTTATGATGAAGCTTACCTCCAGTGCTCCTACTCGTATCCTTACATTCTCTGATAGTCCAGTTGGAAATACTGGCTTTCAGACTGTCTGCAGTTCTCAAAACATCTTGCAGGGACAATGGGAAGGGTCCTCGTCTAATGTAAAAAATATCACTACTGGTACCACAGCTGTGAGTGCTCCTTGCCAGGATTATCAGGTCAGGAATACAAGCTTTCAGACCTTCAACAGACCACAGAGTGTTTCCCAAGGACTGTGGGAAGGGTCTTCATCCAATACGAACAGCAAGCCAATAGTTACTCGCACTGTTAGCGCCCCAGGTCAGGCATTGATACAGCAGCATGCAAACAAAAATACCCAAGCCATGCAAGTAGGTATGGAGCAGTCTAGCTCCTCTGCAGTATGTGAACTGAATGCTGTGCTTTGGAATAATGAGCAGCAAGATGGCAATCAGCAACAAATTTATTCTCAGCAGGGGACAGTAAAAAACAAGCAAATGTCCACTCCTGTTATGGAGCCTCCTGTGATGACTCGACCTATTGCCACAGGCCAGCTGGTGCAGATGACTACTGATATGGTGGAACATGTCTCATCTCAGTCCCATGTGGGTTACTTCCCATTTAATGATGATGATATGACTCAGGACAGTATAGTAGAGGAGCTAGTTCAGATGGAGGAGCAGATGAAGATGAATAGTTCCATGCCAAGCTTTGATGGCTGTGAAGACATGGCACTGCAATGTCAACAGGCTGCCTTGCAGAACAGCATAATATCCAGTCACCAGGCGAGCACTTCTTGCTACAACTTGCCCAACACTAGCAGCACACCTATACACACCCCCACCCACAGCGCAGAGATGATAGGAATGGTGCAGGGATTGACCCGTGAGAGCCCCTGCTCACATTTTGCCCCCACCACCCCTGTGGACAGTGCTCTGGGAAGCAGCTGTCAAACCCCAATTGGAACACCACACTCAAACTGCAGTAGTGGCATTCCGCCCAGTCCTGTTGAGTGTAGGAACCCATTTGCCTTTACTCCTATCAACTCCAACATCACAAGTTACCGTGATGGCAGCACTATCTCGTCAAGCCCGGTCAAGCCCATGCAAAGACCAATGGCCACCCACCCAGATAAAGCTAAGCTGGACTGGATGAATAATAACTACAATAGCACTAGTAGTAATTCCAACAGTGGAATTAGTATTCTGCCCAACTATCAGAATCTGGTGGATAACCAGTTCAGGAAACCTCATGCTTTTGCCATTCCTGGCCAGACATATCCATCACCAGTCAGGCACCATGACATGCACATAAGTCGCTTGACACCTATTTCACCAGTCCAGCAGCAGGTGGCTAGCATGGCAAACCTTAATAAACAGGAGGGATTTGCTGTTCCAGCCCCACTTGATAACAAAACCAGCACTTCCTCCTCTGGATCATTCCGCTGCCGCAGTGTCAGTCCAGCAGTCAGGCAGCGCAACCTGAGTGGAACCCCAAACCCCAATGTCCGCCATTATGTGGCCTCTCCTTTTAATTCACCAGTGACACCGGAAGTGTTGAATATCTTTGCTAATAGTAAAGCAAATACTAGCATTAGTAGTATGGTGCAGAGGAGTCAGTCTGTGCCAGTTAACGTGATGATGCAGACAGAAGTTTTGCCCATGCAAGCTGGTGGGCAGAAAAGCAACACTAAAAACATTACCAATGTCCTGCTCAACAAGATGGATGGTGATGGAGACAATGTGCTACGTGGACTTGGCATGAACAATATGTCATCCAGTTACACTGCTCGCATGAACCTCTCACAAATCCTGGAAACAACCGCTGCTTCTGGTTTCCATGCCAGTGCCAATCACCAGGCTATGATTTCTCCTGGCTCCTCAGCTTACAGATTTACAAAGCCTGCTTACCTCATGAAGAACAATGGAGGGGAGCAAATAAGCTTCTCTGCAAGAGAAGCCCCAAGGCAGTCAGTCTCAAAAGAGAACAAGCAGCTATCTGATGAGCAGCAGAATCAGGCCTTGATGGTTCAGCCACAGCAAGACCTCCACCAACATCAGCACCAGCAGTCTTTTCTTTTCAATACCACTGATAAAGACCTGTTAGATGAAGACAGCTTGAACGCCATCTCACAGCTTCCAGGCCAGGCAACCGAATTTGGCACTGGAGGTTCAGAGTTTCCTGGTGATATGCAACTGACCTCTGAACTGTCCAGTAGCATGAATGATTTAAACTCTTTAGATGCAAACCTTCTCTTCGATCCAGCAGCAGGTCAGCAGCAAGTGCAGTATGAAGAACCAACACTGGAGGAACTGAAGAATGACCCGATTTTCCAACAGATTTGCAATGAGACTGTGAATTCTGCTGGATTTGATTGGTTGGACAGCAAGGACCAGACAACAGTGGAAATGTTGGGTTAATTTCTAGCTTGTGTTGTTTTGATAATTAATGGTTTTCATCTATATATGTGGTTTTTAGCGGAGGTTCTCTAAGTGTTTACACAAAGCAAATAGCTGGGCTCAGTTCCTGGGTTGAACAGAAATGATCCCTTTTTTCCCTCAGAATGCTGGTTCTTTTTTTTCCTCCAAAATTGTTTTGTGCACCTCTGTTTTTTTTTGTGGTGCTGTCACGTTCGATTTCTCTCCACACATGTTCAAATACTGGAAAGAGAAATTAAATTTAACCAGGGTTCGAGTGTCTTGAAGAAATTAGTTTGTACTGCTTCCAAGAAATTCTGTGAAATTACAAATTGATCATTTTACAGTTTACCAAAAAGCAAGGGATATTTCTGCACACCTTGCAGGCAAGGTATCTTTGTGTAAATAAAATTAAAATAGATTTTTTTTATGTTTGCTTCTTAATGCATAACGAACTTCAATTAAGACTTCAGGCTGTCTGATATACTGTGATTCATTCAGTCATTTATGTCTAATAGGTGCTTCCAGGTGCATAAATTGATAACACGATAGTAATAAATAAATAAATGTATTACCTAAAAGGGTGGGAATATAACAAGTGAGAAGGTTATACCTGCTGTCTTTTTATATATTGTAATTATATTGTAAAGCTATATATAATATATAATAATATATATATTAAATATGGCAATTGGCACTTACACAACATACAGTCCAAAATTTTAATGACTTTTAAAGTCCAGAGATGAACAGTATTGGTTTTGTAAGAATAATTGGCTTGCTAGTCATTGTAAATGAATTATTTCTTTGAATTCATATATATTACTTTCAATTTTCCCTAATTTTTATCTCAGGGTTCCCCAAGTTCTAGCTGAGGGATAAAATTCAATAAATGATGCATAGAACCATTAGAGTTTTAAAAACAATCATTAAAAATCTTGAATATTTGCACTAAAAGTCACAGTTTGTGTATTGCAAACGTGTTAGGGAAATCCAAGCTGCCTTTTCTTTCTGAAGGCATGAAAGACAATTGTTTAAGAGACAAATTAAGGGCATATTCTTAAACCTTCAATCTAGACATCACCGGAGCATGATGAACACGACTGTTGTTCATTTTAATGTGTGCACTCACTGTATTTTTCAAAAACCTTTAAAACTAATAACTACAATTATTCCTGATTGTTACAGATGAACAGCCCTCTTGAGTATCAAATCCAAATTTAGATCTTGAATAAAATTAAAAGGAATTTAAAAATGTCAGTAAGAGATTTTATTCAGGATTACTCTATAGATTTGATTATATATGCATTTTTACATTAGTTGATCTGCCACTTTTTTTTGGTTTAGTGGCATTCTCCCCCCACCCCTTTTTTTGGTAATTGAATACATAAACTTATGTAACCTTCTTATATCTTCAATATTTTGCAAAAGAAAAAAATCATTTATATCAAATAGATTGATTTGCCATTGTAAGAAGTGCAATGTTGTGCTGAATATTTTTACACTTTACTGTAGCTATTTGTGACTTTTTTGTGTTTAGTTAATATCCTTTCACTGTTATGAATTAAATCTCATATTAAATAACATAGGAGGAGTACCACTATACCAGTGGTTAGAACTTAAGCTGAGAATTTGAACAAGTCATAGCTAACAAAATTATTGGGCTCCAAAAATAACGTAATGTTTTATGCACTATACAAAAGATTGTGTCGAATTGGTATACAGCATGTTGCTAATTTTCTTGTGCCTGATGCAAAAATACAATGTCAATTTGTGATGAGGTCTCCATAATACATCTTAGCCTTACTGTCCCTCCATACCAAAGAAAAGCTCTGGAATTTGAGGGGATTTTTTTTTTTGTTGTTGGAATTTTATACTCTTTTTATCATAATTTGAAAATTTGAAAAAATTAGTTTGTTTTTGAGGCATTTTCGTAGGCACTCAATTGTTTTTGTAATTTGTAACATGCAATCTGTCATGTAGCACTGAAACTTCTACTAAAAGAATGTTTAAAAATCACACTACTGGTATAATTTGTAAAAAAAATTTAAAAAATAATAAATATATAACTGTAGCAGTGCAAAAGACTGTTAAAGTACTCCGCTGAATTTAAGCGTGTTTTAATATATCAAACTTATATGTGAGGAATCACAGGCACTGTTTAATGTTATTGCTGTAGTTATTGTTGTCGTCGTTGTCGTCGTTATTAAACTGTTCAACTTGTATTTATCAGAAGCCAGCAAATGTGTAACCTGCCTGAGGAATTAGTCCTCATGTACAAAAAGATAATTAAATGTGTTCTTATGTATTTAGTTTTGTTTGTTTGTTTGCTTGTTTATGCTCTGTATTTTAAGAACAATGAGAAAACACCACGTATGATTAAAGATGCTATGTCATGTTACATATCTTTCTGTCATGGAATCTGGAAATCCAACATCTTAAACTGGTCAAAGCTTTAAAGCTTGGTTATTACTGTTAACCCCAAAATATTGTTCTAATAGTTTTTTTAAAACCCAAGCTTAAAAGATCAAAAAAGTGATCAGAAAATAAATAAATAAATATCCCAGAGTGGTTAATTTAACATGGAGGAAATTCTTTGCTTACTTTTTTCTGTACATTTTAAAAGGCTTGTTTAGTTTATGGGGTCGTCCCCCCCCCCTTTTGTCATCATAAGCTGTATGTATGAAATTTCTTTTTTTTTTTTAACTATCAATGTAGTCGATGTTTATTTGATCATAGGCCAGAACTGTGGCCATTATTCAGTGATCTAAGACCTATTATCTTTACCCCTTTGTGGTGTTAAATGCTGTACATTTAACTTGCTTCATAAAGTTGCTATGACATTTTGGAAAGTTTGTTTTCTCTTCCTTTTTGCATTGAAAGTGGTCACCGACTTATTTTATGTGACTAATAAACATTTTGTAAAGTATCCTGACAAGGCGCTTTGTGTCCCCCCCCCAGTGTGAAAAAATAATGCTTATATAAATATAAGGTGAGAAAAGATGCATTTAAAGAATAAGTTATGTAATTAGGTCCTGTTATTGAACAGAAGCAATGGGGATCTGAAGTAAACTTTGAAGTAAACTACCTGAATGTTTTTGGAAAATGCTGCAGTAACTGGAGAACCCGGAAAAAAAAAACCCATACCAGACATGTTGTTCTACTGTACCGCCCTGGTTTGACTCTATTTTGTAAATATGTAAATAGGCTCTGTTCGCACCTGGTATTAGCATCCATCTTGAGTTATCCAATCACAAATGGACAACCGAAACACACAGCCGACATTTTGAATGCATTTTTAATGACCAATTTTGACTGGATTTCATACATCATTTCCGCTCTAAGAAGGTGGTCACACGTTTATCACGTCAGTCTCCCACTACAGGCAGAAATGTCCTGCGAGTGCACATGTCCTCATGGACTTGTAGGGGCTGTTTCAAACGTTTCATTCATGTGGTCTGCTGAGAAAATTTATAAATGAACGAGAGATGTGACGGCGAAAAGCAGCTGCCATCATCCCTGCTGTTATACCGTCGGCATTATCCGTTAATGTAAAATGTAATGCGTTGCGTTACTGCGTTATCAGAAAACGTAATTAGATTACAGTAACGTGTTATGATCGAATCACCCTTTCATAAATTTCTACAGAAACGAAAAAATTTATCATCTATTATTTTCCACTCTGATAAAACTCTATTCCAAGTATTTAAAAACAAAAAACTTCCTTCTTCCGGTTGCACGTCTTGATATGCAAATATTCATGCCGATGAATATGTAAATTAATCCATGACGCCATCCGGTGACTTCTGGCAACATTTTGAGCATGCCTTACTTACCAACTTTCCCCTGAAAAGAGTTGCCAACACTGATGATTGTATTAGAAGTACACAATACAAGTGTGGCCCGCACAAATAAAAATCTTTGCTTAATATATTTAAACCTCCTTCTGGCATGAATCTCTGGCCTTTAACCTGCTCGTGTGCTGCACTTACAGTCACAGATAGTAGGTGGCGCTATCAGTGGGTTTTTAGCATTGATACAAAGTGCTGAAAGTATCCATGAGAAGAATAACAGCTCTGGAAAAGGTAAGAAAGCTGGCTGCCTACAAAAAAAAACAAAACATAAAAAAACCACAATCATATGTTTAGATCATCTGGATTTTCATTGAAAAGGTATCAGTCTGTGGTATGTATTGTTTTGGTGTTTTCTGTCTTCCGTTTTGACAGCTCTTTGTTTTTTACCAGCTGTATTGTTGATGCTGTATTAGCCGTGTTAGCTGGCTAGCTGGCTAGCTAGCATTAGTCTCCTGAAGTAACTGTAAATATCTTGCTAGCTCGCTTGGATGAGTATTGAGTGTAAATAGTGAAGCGGCTCATTTGTTAGCACACGAGCCGCTATCAAACTTAAATATGTAACTCACACCTAAATTAGTTAATTTGGGATTTATAATTTAGATAACCAGCTAGGATTCATTCGTTCACTTTCTTATACAGCACAAAAAACAAATCAGTGAAGTAACTCGCTATCTAGTGAAATCCTGTGGTGCCGCCCCAGAATCTTTTTTGTATTTTTTTTTTTTTTTTTTTTTAAACGTTAGCATGTTAGCAAATGCTATCTTGTTGGAGCAACATAAAAACAGCGTAATTGCGCATTTTAGCCTATATATTAATAACTGTATTAAACTTTTTCAATATTTGTGACTGAATTCTGAACAAACTGGAAATGTTTTAGCTAGCAAGCCTTGAGCTAACTTCGAGAGCTAGCGGAGTTGGCCGAGTTGCGTCATCGGATTGAGCTAGCGGTTTTCTAGTATGTCGCACGAGCGAAATATTTCCCAAAAACAAAGCTACTGTTTTGGAATAAATCCACAAAATTACGAAATAACACGTAAATAATATATACGCTGCGTTCATAATTAAATTTATATATATATACTTTTTTTTTTTTTTTTTTTTTTGCGTTTTCCCCCTAATTTCACGAAAGCCAAAAACGAGATACACCCACCGCCGCTTAGGTGGTTTAAAAAAAAAAAAAAAAAGAAGAAGAAGAAATCGCGCTAGATCCGTTGCTAGGCAACTGAGAAATTATGGCGGCCGAGCGTCAACTAGCTAACGTTTTAGCTAGCTTTTGTACTAACAATGTAAAAGCAGAACTGACATTTAAACCAGACAGAGTTGTCCGAAATGTCAACATTTCTCTCAGATGTGCTGTTAAATCGCTAAAGAAAGACAGCAAACACCTTAAAAAAGAAAAAAAGAAAAAAGTTCTGTAATCACGGGGGGGGGGGGTGCCTCTTCGACGCGTCACAAATTTATGAAATCTCAAAAAGGATGCTCTTTTTGAATTTACAGATTATTAATAAAATTTATTTCAATACCTCAGACAAGTTTTGTAATTGGTGACGTTTTTAATACCACATAACCCATTGAGTTTCGAAACTAGCTACATTATTATGCGTCGAACCATAATTGGCATATTTATTCTAGCAACACAATTTCTTAGTTGAAGCTTTAGTCTATTATTTTAATGTCAGTTACATTAGATGAAAAATGTGTAATGTTAGTGATGATTCGTTGTCAAGAGTACACTCAAATGAGTTTATTGTGTATTTTCGTTTTCCTAAGCTGTTTTTCCTTCTAATAATGACTTTCTAAATAAAGTGTTTGCTTCTTCGCAGAAAATTCAAGCTGTGTTTTTATGAGATGGAAGGAGATAAGATTGAAGCCAAAGGTGAAGTAAATCCACAAAGATCTTCACTGTTTGTTATATATATATATAAAAAAGAGCAAGCTATTCTTTAGTTGTTCAGAAGCTGAAATATTTATCAGCTGGTGGACTGTTGTTTCTTCTGTAAAGTCAAGCTGTGCGTGATTATTTTGAGATGCTATTCTGGCACGGGTAGTATAAGGTTTCAGTCTAAAACTTTTATGAAGACTTAATTATTGTGCTTTCAAGACATTGCAGCAATTGGATTCCTGTCCAATCTGTCATTGACACAGACGTGGAGATACATCTGAAATCTCTAGACTCAGCATTGTAACAAAATTCCATACCATTCAAAGGAGCAGAATACGATCTCTCACTAACTGTCAGGTCAAAAGCTAATTAGTCTTTAGAAAATGTACTACCTGTGGTAATGGTTCCCAGATGGAAAGGTTGGAGAAAGCTTTTTAGCTAGTTTCGAGTTAAAAAGTTGTACACGTCTTTTTAAAAAAACAAACAAACAAAAAAAAAAACTCTCCGATATCACCTGATACCTGATGATAAGCCCCGCCCCTTTCCCTACATCTCACATTGTTAACCTTTTGTCTTGTGTGCGATCTCGACTCGATTTCCCACTTTAAAGATGCGCTGATAAAACTGACGTCCTCGCTTATTGATTGATATTAAACCTATCAACGTACTCTCGACATAACAATATATTTAACATTCTAATACCAGGTATGATCAGTCAAAAATATTTTTTATTAAGAAAATTTCAGCCATCGAGCATTTTCAGCATTTTCAGTTTTCGACTTTACAAAAAAATATGAAATAGGCCTACAATGAAATGTTTAACAGTTTTTACAAATAATCGTAATGATGAGAGCGTGATTAAAAACGTCATTTGTTTTCCTTGCTCTCGCGTGCTAGTCAGCTCAGATGCATTTAAAAAGTTTTAAGAAAGCAACAGCAGTACATATATCGGACATGTAAAACCGTTTCCTGTTTTCTACCAAGGACATGTAAACAAGCAATTTGTGAAAGGACTTGAAAATGTAGTGTTTTATGGTTTTTATTTTTTTGTGTCATGGTGTCACTTGACCTCCACTGCTGCTTGGAATAACAAACTTGGGACGGATTTCCCAGATAGAAAGCTCTTTTTCTGTGTGCTGATAACCGTCCTCTGTTTGCAGGTAAGGTGGGCGATCTGGTGATGCAGAACCCACAAGCACTGGCGGCTCTTCAGGACAGACTAGACAACTTAACACAGAGTCCTTCAGTTATGGACAGGTCAGCACAGACTTACCCAATGTTGATGTGCCACCGACACCATCTTCTCTGAATTTTACTGAAAATTTGGCTATTTTGAAATCTACGTGATTAGAAATTAGCAGGTTGATAGTAAATAATAACCCGTTTCCACCAGACATTGCAGTACACCATGGTTCGTTAATGAAGGGCATATTGGTGGCTTGTACTTTTACCTAGGAGCTCAGTGTCTTTGTTAATGTTCTGGTGTAGTAAGAAAAACAAAAAACAACATATCCTTTGAAAATAAAAAAAACTAAAAACCTGCTGCTGGAAAATGTTCTGGTCCAGATGTTCATCCATTCCTAATCCACCTCCCCTCTCTCTCTCTCTCTCTCTCTCTCTCTCTCTCTCTCTCTCTCTCTCTCGTTCCTGCAGCTTACCGCTGTCCGTCAGGAGAAGAGTCAACGCCTTAAAGAATCTGCAAGTAAAGAGTTCACACATAGAAGCCAAATTTTACGAAGAGGTACACGAGCTGGAAAGAAAGTACGCTGCTCTATATCAGCCACTGTTTGACAAGGTGAGTCCCAGCGTTGAATATAAAATAAAGCAGACAGAAGACATGCTCAGTTCACAACTATATATGGATTTGACTCTACCTAACGCCAGTAGGGTGGACCAGGAAGCAGTATGAACTAGTCCTCCTGTGGGTTAGGTAGTTAGAATAGTAATAAATACACAATTTAGATGAAATGTTAAGGATGGTGGCACTTCGGAGTGGATAAATTTAACCTGGTCAGTGGTGGACGTAGCTCAGTTTACATAGAAACACACTGAACCTTGGTGAAAATGCTGCATTAAATAAAGCTTTAATTTCACAGATTTGGTCAATTTAAGACACACGTCAGAGTTTTGCTTTATTCAAAGATTACCCTTTTTTCTGATAAACTTTTTCTGCTTTTTTATAATGATAATTGAGGCACATAATTCGGCATGTCAGCCTTTCTATACAAAAAAAAAAAATGAGGAAAAGGTTCATTTCCTGAAACATGACGACTAGGGCTCAAAAGCTCTAACTCATCCACTTACTCTTTCACTGTAGTGTATTTTGTTTATTACTTTCTCCACGTTGTTGGGCTGCAGAGGAAAAGCATTGTAACTGGTACAGTGGAACCTACAGACGAGGAATGTGAATGGCAGAGCGATCACGAGGATGAAGAGCTAGCAGTGAGTATTCTCATCGTTCGGCATATTTTACACCTGAACCGGCACGACGTGTCACAACCACTCCATGTCGTTTCTCATCGTAGAACTGGTGTGGTTTACACCCGAGAAGAGCGTTCATTACTGTATAGTCGATATAATAAACATAACGAGCAAATATACGTTTTGACT
Organism: Stegophilus panzeri; assembly: GCA_024331685.1. Classification (NCBI taxonomy): domain Eukaryota; kingdom Metazoa; phylum Chordata; class Actinopteri; order Siluriformes; family Trichomycteridae; genus Stegophilus; species Stegophilus panzeri. Next base: position 2,227,248 of record JANDJT010000164.1, read on the forward strand.
GCACATGTTATGACTGTATATCATTACCAGCCTGGTAGGTATCGAGGAGAATTAGGAAGCTGGAGGCGTGCTTTGAAAATCGCGACGTAGTCGACAGTTTGTTTTGAACCGGAGAACTTTTCAACACTTTGTTTACCGCGTTAAATGACGTTACAGAAAACAAAACAAAGGCATTCGGTCTGTTTTTACTCTCAAGGTCATTGTCAGCTCTTCCGGTAGTTGACTCTTTCTTTTGTGGGGAAAAACAATGACTGAAACACAAACAAACTATAAATACGCCTCATTCTTAAACACACGGAGGTGTAAGCACTCATTCATTACCCGCTCGTTCTCTGCGACTTCTCCTATTCACAGCCAGGACTTGACCACGCTTTCCTCTTATAAATTTCACTAATTCTATGATGGTTTTCACTCCTACACGCTTTGACAGGAAGACTTTTCACAAAATGTGAAAGCTACTGTAGGGGTATGTGCTGAAATATAGCAAAATGCCACGTTGATTAACACGGAAGCGTATTGGAAGCAGGGACACTGTTTATTTTAATTTTTACCTTATTTTCTCCCATTTTTTTTCTTTTTTCTTTGTTTGCCAATTCGAGCACGCTCATCTTTTTAAACTGCTGCGCACCCCATTTGTTAAGGGGTGTGCGCACTTGTGCAACCAGTTTATTGTAAGTTTTTTTTGTTTTTTCCTAAAATGTTTCTATTTGTTTATCACTTGAATTTTCACAGATTTTACTAGGGGTGTGTAGACTTTTTTTTTTTTTTTTTTTTTTTACACATCCACTGTACATGAGCTCTCACACACCCTAGCTTGGGCTAGTTTTGTTTTGATTAACTGAGGAGAGCGTTAACACCATCCCACTTAGAGAACACGCACAAATTTGCTGTCTGGGATTGGTAAATGATGGCTGTGGCATTGTCAGGGTTTAACTTTGTGTCTTCCCAATGAACGTTGGAGCCCTGTGTTCACACCACATTCTTACCCTGTCTGGTGTAAACTGGGCTTTATATTCAACTTCCATTCAGTGCTTTTACTTTTAAAATTGTTAAACTAATCAAAGTAGACCATCAGCATAGCTTTGCATTGTGGTGTCTTGATTAATGCTGTCGTAATTGTTCCTCCAAGCCAAACCTGCATCTTTACATCATCGAGTTAGTCAGATGTGTGCTGATCGAGGACCTGCTTTTTTTTTTTTAATTATTATTATTATTATTATTATTATTATTATTATTATTATTATTTTTATATTTTTTATGAGAAGTACAAATGATCATCAGGACTCAGTCTAGGACTTTTCTACCCAAGTCACCGCAAAGGGCCTGATGTTTGTGTGGTTAACATGGTGGCTTGTAATCTTGTAATCAGAGCCTGACTGCTCTTTTCAGGATGAGCTACAGAAGAAAGCCTCCATAGAAGAGAAGAAAGTGGAAGAGGGGGGTGCTGCCGAGGAAAATCCCAAAGGAATTCCTGAATTCTGGCTCACTATATTCCGCAGTGTGGACATGCTGAGCGATATGCTACAGGTGAACCAGCGAGTTTTTACTCCCAATGAATTAATTCGTTCTTCACACTCTCTTTGGGGAGATTGGACAAAATGTAATTTTTTTTATATTCCATAATTCCATAATTCCATAATGGTGTACTGGCTCACAGGTTTGTCATGGAGTAAAGATATTTGGGGTTTAATATTTGTTTATGGAAAGGAAAGTGTGTGTATGTGCGTGTATGAGAGAGAGAGAGAGCATGTGGTTTGGCGAGGTTCACATTGTGTTTGTATGTATGTAAATAACTCCCTAGTTCTTTGGGTTTTTAATGTAACCTGTAACGGTTTTCTCCCACCAGGAAGCCGACGAGCCAATCCTTAAACATCTACAAGATATTAAAGTGACGTTTTCTGGACCCGACGAACCTATGGTAAATAAGGACAAGGTTCTATTCATTTTACAGTATGATAGAGTCTTTTTCAGGCACCAATCATGTCTGTAACTTTCTACAGAAAGGTTTTCAAAAGATAACTAACTCCCATTGATGTCGGCATTAAGTCCAAGGCTGAGTTTAATGCAGGACGTGAAAACACCTTTTCATATACAGTTATGATCAAAATGATTCAACCCCCTGAATAGAATCCCTCACAGCAGCATGTATGCAAGTATGCAAAACAGGTGTCGTCTCAAGCACACCTGATGTGACTAATCAAGGACTTCATTAGTTGCATCAGGTGTGAGGGATTCTGTTCAGGGGGTTGAATCATTTTGAAACTGGAGAAGTCCTATATACTGCAGAACTCTTGAACAGAAGCTCTGATAACTGGTCTATGGCATGTTGTTTTTAAATATAAATGATCAGCATTGACAAATTTGTCGTTGTAAAAGTAATAAAAAGCTTCATGATGTGGTGTTATTGGAAAATAATCAACTATGAGATGATAATAGTAACTCTGATTCATCACGGCATCCTGTTGTTGATTATTTTCCCATAACAGCACAATCCAGAGTGTTTTACTTCTTACATACCCTCCTGTCATAAGACGCTCATGTTGGTCAGTTACCGTTATTAGTTTAGTGCATATATAAATGTTAATGAGTCAATTCTTTTTGTGTTTTGTTTTGTTTTTTTTTTTGTTCTCTTCTAGAGTTTCACTTTAGAGTTTCACTTTGAACCTAACAGCTACTTTAAAAACACTGTCCTCACAAAAGTCTACAAGATGAAGTCGGAACCTGACACGGACGAGCCGTTCTCCTTTGAAGGCCCGGAGATCATCGACTGTGAGGGGTGCGTGTAATAGCAGAGCCGTTTAGATACGCTCCAACATAATTTTCTCCGTTTTAATTTGGAATGAATCTTGAAATCTTTGCCATATCCCCCCCCCCACCCCCACATCATTCTTTCGCAAGAGCGCATGCGTCAAGAGTGCAAGAGATCTCAGGGCAGCGCCTTTCCGGCGCTTACCATTCCGTTCGATGAAAAAAGAGCGAACTCACGGAGCGTGGTGATGATATCGTACTCGTTCTGTGTCATTACTTAATTGTCCTGCCGTAGCTCCTTTCTCCCTTCATGGAACCTACGTCCAGGGTGAGAGCGTTGTCAGAGACTAAGTACAGCGAATTTGTGCATTCGGAGAGTTAATGATCAGAAACCGAACGTTCCGCTCATCCATGGGAGGTATTCTGCCTACCCTGGCACATGCAAGCGCTACGCCAGAACTGTTCGAGTCTCGCAGCTCTCATCAATCAGTCCTCAGAGGTGTGTAAAAAAAAAAAGAAGAGCATGTCAACACGGAAAACCTGATACTGTATCACTGATCATCTACAGTGCTTGATGATCAAAATATTTTTCGGTTATCCTAGCAGATGGTTATAAATATAAATATACCTATAAATATATACACAGTGTCTGGGTTGAGCATGCTCTACTATCCTCATACAGATTAAACAAATGAACAAATAGGAAAGGATGTCATATCATAATCTATACAACTATAAAAATGGCAACCTGAACCACTTGAAATCCAGACACAAACAACCGAGCCACTCCTGTTCAAGCCATATCCCAGGCTTACGTTTTAATACAAAAGAAAATGACTGCACTGTAATTTGGAGCTCCGGCTGAGAAATATTCACTGACCTATTTTCAAGGACGTGAGCGATCAAAGTCGCGGTAGCCTTTTGCCAAAGCCTGAGCAAAAACCTCCATCACAGAAAACATAAATATACATCAGCTGCCGATTACCTTACATTCACCTTCATTGGGATGCGACTATCCTGCTCGGCTATGGATCATATTATACTGACAGCATGACATACCATGATGTTGCAGTCATCATAGGTGAGTGACACAAATAGCTCGATTTTTGGTCAAATGGTGCAGATGAATCATGGACAGAAGGCCTCTGTGATAAAAAAAAAAAGAGTGAATTAAAAACAGAAAATTCAAAAATGGATTAAAAAAAAATCTACAACATCTATAAGCGAACGCCTTCAATTTGAAAGGGTTCACCTGGATCACTGATTCAATAAAAAATAGCATGTTTGCCTCGCATGTCCGGGGTTGGGGGTTCGAAGCGGTATGGAAAATGGATGGAATCTCTATGGCATGCTAAATTATCAGATGTCTGTGGACTGTGGATCAATTGTAAGGGCTCAGGAAGTTCACAGAATGGCGTTATGAGCTAAGACTTAAAGCTAAAGGTTAAGCCACATTTTGAATTTAAGCAATGAAAGGAAGAATGTTTGTGTGTGTTGGGGTAAAAACAAGCGGGGGATGCAGTGCAAAACAAGAAAAAGTCTCAAAAAAACTCAAAACTTTTAGCTGAAATCTGAATGAGATACAAGAAGTAATACAAGAAAAACAAGTGGGACATGCAGAATGTAGTGTGGGTGTCATGGAGAACTGAAAGATGTTCTTTTCTTTTACTGAGACTTTTATGGGTAGAAACAAACAAACAAACAAACAAATAAATAAATAGGAGAAGAGAGGAGAAGAGATGATGCCTTGGGTATGTCAGAGTCATGATTCTATCCTTAATTAGCTTCATAAATTGTTTCTTATCACCCTTCCACTGTCTAAACAACTGCTAGGTATGTGGTCTAATCAGCCTCTTTTGTGCTCTGTATTCACAGAGATCTTCGCCGTGCTTCTCCCACAACCCATATGCATTCACCATGGAGTTTATCTCAAGCTTTAATGACATCTTTCTCTTTTCAGAAGTTGCTTGATGGAGGCAGCCAATAAAAAAAGAAGAAAAAAAAGAAAAGAAAAAAAGTGCTCTATTCATTTACAACTGAAAGGGCGTACTTAGACGAATATGGTTTCGTTCTTCAAGGATTTCTTTGCAAAATGTCTATTAACCTTGAAAAGAGGTTCAATGAGATAACCAAGAGTAGCAGAATGAATCAGAATGACGAACATTTTTTTTTTCCTCTAAAGGTAGATGTCTTTGATGATGTATTACCTTGTTACCATTCGAAGGAGTATATACTGTAAGTAAGGAATAAATAACCAATATTCCAGGAAATTAGTCAAGAATATTACAATTATGTATTAATTAAAGAACATCACGTCATACTTTTTATCCTTTTAAGGTTGTGGAACGTCTGTGAAACCTGTTTCTGTTATCGCTTCCCTCACCAGCCTCTCTTTTTTCCTCTCTCCGTGTTTAAAAACCCCCCAAAACGCAGCTTTTTACTGTATGTTAACAAGCAACTGCAAAGCCTTTCCCAGTCTAAAAACAGAAAAGTTACAGCTTTACCACTGGCTGTTTTGTTTCAAAGCACTGACACTAAAGTCTCCTTCCATAAACGCGAAATAAACATTCACCATATCAGTGTCTACACATTTATTTTTAATCTGTTGATGCAGAGCATTCACCGTACAAGTCCGGCATACACGAGTTGTTACTATAGAAACTGTGACATATTAGAACAAGTACATCAATGTAAGTCTTACAGCCTGAACTACTGTTAAAGAAAATGAATCAGCACCCCCGACCAATCAGAATTAGGCATTCAAAGCAAGCGCGCAGTGTCAAAGTGTCAAAGCAAAACTCCTCTTCATCAAAATGTGCTTTTTACATTATGTTCATGAAAGGTAGTCTTGTTATGAAATTACTCCCAACCTCACCCCCCAGCCCCCCAATGCTCTATCCTGAAAGAAAGGTGTTTTAGAAAGTAGGATCCAACTGACAACAGAGCCGGTTACTATGCAACTGGTACTCGTTTTCCTCTCTCAGAGGAACTCAGAAGAAGAAAAGACAGAAAGATATCAGTGAAGGTCGCACAATTTATAAAGCTTATAAAACACTTCTTGTGCAGTCAAAAAAAAAAAAAAAAACACTAACCATATTTTCTTGTCAGTTTTCTTTCAGAATAAACTCCCAAGTAAAGATGATGCCTCTGTCTGACATTCTTTGACTTTAAAATATTAGCAGGGGAAACGAATGAAAAGCCAAAAGCATAAGCATTCCTGTAGAGCGTTTATGGTCCAATAATGTGACTGATTTTTTGCCCCGAGCAAGTGTGAAATCTGTACGCTTAGCGGTTCCTTCAGTTTAACCCTGACAACAAAATCTCAGTACTAAAAATCACCACCTTTATCTTTATCTCACACGATAACTGATTGAACCATGACTGAAATTATATGTGATGTTACGGAAAGTTCATCATCTTCTGACCAATCACATTCAAGAATTCTACAGCCCCGTGGAATAAATGACAATATCTGTAAATCAAAAATAATTACTATTTAACGCTTGTTTTATGAATGTAAATGTTCATTTCACCTCAAAGATTTTTTTATCCTAAAGATTTTTGGGATTAAGAAAAAAAATCAGAGATTTAATGACACACAGTGTTTTGCATAAGTATTCAACCCCCTTGAACATTTCCATATTTTGTAGTTTTACAACCAGGATCTCAAAAGGAATTAATTAGGGCGTAATTAGGATTATATGTGAATATCTATATTATACATGAACCTACACAATATTACCCATAGCATTCTAGAACATTTAAGTTATTTAACAATAATAACAAAAGTTGTGACTGCATAAGTATTTACCCCCATACAGTATGGCTGTAAGATGTTTGCTTGTAAATAATATCCCAAACATTGAACATACCACAGAGCACCATTATTATAAAAAGGAGAGAACATGGCACAACCACAGTGAGGACATCCCCCACTACGTGAGTAACCATGTAAAGTCAGAGAAGAGACCAGTGATAACCCTTAAAGTGATGCTAGCACCACCATGCTTCACTACTCCATTTCAGTTCCAGGTTGAACACTGTGCACACTGGCACTGTACAGTCCAGAAAAATATTTTATACTATTTTCCATAGATTATCTTTATGCAAGCGTACCTCATACATGCCCCTGTTTTTTTTTTTCTCTCATTTTTTACCATTGGTTAACACCGTGCCTAAAGAATGTGCCCATGGGGGAATAAAGGCGCTGTGGCTCTTAAGGCAGCAAGTCAGCGGATCTGATAAGAAATAATCTCTTCTGAGAGGCTGTGCTGTTCATGCGGTTTCTTTCTCATCCACGCATCTAAGTGGACAGGTCACAGATTAGGATGTTGCTTCTGTTTTTCTAAGCTCAGGCTTCAAAAAACAAACAAAAAAAACAGCCTCACAAATGCAAAATTCATAATACTGTACAAAATAAACAACATGACCTAAGAAACATCATGCTGTTTCATTTTCTTGAGTAAAACCCTGTTGATGTTTTGCGAGTGAAGACATTCACAGCTTTATCTGTTCAGCAGGACGAACAAGGGAAGCCAAAATGCTTCAGAGAAAGGTGTTTTGTTGCTCTGCTCTGAAGTCAGAGAACAGGTTATTAAGGTTTGTGTAGGATATAAAACACGCATTATAAAATACCAAGACACTTTATTTTTGTCAATCTTAAAGCTGCAGACACCATGACTATGTGGAGTTTCCCATGTTCTCCTGTGTCTCTGCTGGTTTCTTCCAGGGTCTCCGGTTTCCTCCAAGTCCATCAAAAAACATGATAGTTTGGCCACACTAAATTCCCCCTATGTGTGAAGGTGTGTGCATGATGCATTGTGATAGACTGGAGTCTCATCCAGGATGTATTCCAGCCTCATGTCCAGTATTTCCAAGATAAATGCTTAGCATGTAAATGCGAGACACAAGCGTGGTATCATGAGAAGCAGATGATTGTTTAGTAGTAGAAGATAATTAGCATAATTTGGTCATAATAATGATTAAGGTTTAAAACAAAGAAGAGATACATCTGTTCACTTCCTTGTTTCCTTCCTTCCTTCAAATCTGATCTCTTTCCTCCTTCTGTAAAATCAGATGTCTTCCTTCCTTCATTCAAATCCAAGCACTTCCTTCCGTCCTTCCTTCCTTCCTTATTTACTTCCTCCAAATCTGATCTTTCTTCCTTCTTTAAAATCAGATGTCTTCCTTTCTTCCTTCAAATCCAATCACTTCCTTCCTTCTTTCCTTAGTTACTTCCTCCAAATTTGATCTCTTCCTTCCTTTCTTCATTCAAGTTTGCTCTCTTTCTTCCTTCAAATCCAATCCCTCCCTTCCATGCTATCTTCCTTCCTTCTTTCCTTCAGATGTGATCTTTCTTCCTTTTGTTCAAATCCAATCACTTCCTTCATTACTTCAAATCTGTTCTCTTCCTTAGTTCAATTGATTCTCTTTCTTCCTTCCTACCTACCGTAATCTCTTCCTTTCTTCAAATCCAATCTCTCCCTTCTTTCAAATGTGTAATTATTAGCATCTCAGCATATTTTAAATATAAATTATTTAATTAAAATACAACTTAAATAATACAACTTCCTGTTGACCAAAAGGAGAAAGTAAAGATGCAAAGCGTGTTGCACTTGTGTGAAGCAGTGCTTGTCAGCCAAGTTCCAAAGGCCAGGGTAATCTGCCTCCCCCATCCTCTCAACACTGTGAATAAAGCAAATACAGAGGCAGAGAAGAACAGCCAGTTAGAGAGGAGAGGGTGGGGGATATTTTGGCATAATCACCAGAGATCCTGTGCATTATTTACATCGAAGGAGCTTTAAACACTCTGGACTTTCCCCCTGGGACCTGCAATTTTCAGGTAACAACTCCTTTGTACTGAATATGTTTGTTTATTATTCTGAATACTCTTGCTCTTTTGGAGTGCTGCTATAATGTATGAATTTCCCTCTTGGAGTAATAAAGTCATCTATCTATCAATCTGTCTGTCTACAAAATATAAAATAGATATTTCCTCATATTTAAAAGCCATCTATCTTGGGATTTTATGATAACGCACACACTTAAGCCACGTTTCATATTTTTGTAGCTCTTTAAGAATATTATATTACTGCATATCTTCTGAGAGTTTTATGCTTGAATTATATTTTTATTTCTGGTTGAAATTACTTGAATTTCAGTCCATGTGGTTTGATATAAAACCTTCAGCTTTTTTGAACATTATCAAAGAATTTAACAAGCTCTTGTAGCTCAAGTCATTCAAAAAAGTTGTGAATGTTAAAGTTAGAGTTTTGAGGAGGAGTTCATTCTGTATTTTTGCTCACATGAAAGCAATGAAAAACATCACTGTCTTTTGCTTTCATTTGTATGAAGTCCTCATTTTTCATAATAATGTTTCCTTCCTTCCTACCTATCTGACCACTTCCTCCCTTCCATCATGCGTAAATTCAGACTGACTTTCAAATACTAGGTATATACTAGGATGTTTTTCCTTCTGTCCTTCTTTCTCTCCTTCCTTTCTTCCTTTAAATCTGATCACTTCCTTCCTTCCTTTCTTCATTATAATCTGTTCACTTCCTTCCTTCCTTTCTTCATTATAATCCGATCACTTCTTTCCTTCCTTCCTTCCTTCCTTCCTTTCTAAATTATAATCTGATCACTTCCTTCCCTCCTTCCTTTCTTCATTATAATCTGATCACTTCCTTCCCTCCTTCCTTTCTTCATTATAATCTGATCACTTCCTTCCCTCCTTCCTTTCTACATTATAATCTGATCACTTCCTTCCCTCCTTCCTTTCTTCATTATAATCTGATCACTTCCTTCCTTCCTTCCCTGATTCAAATTCAATCTCTACCTTAGTTTAAATGATCTCTTCATTCCTTCAAATCCAATCCCCTCCTTCCTTGTTTCAAATCTGATCTCTTTGTTCCTTCAAATCTAATACCTTCCTTCCTTCCAATCGGATCTCTATCTTCCCTCCTTCCTTCCTATTCCCATATCTTCCTTCCTTCAAATCTGATCTCTATCATCCTTCCTTCCTGTTCAATCTCTGCGTTCCATCAAATGATATCTCCTTTCCTTCAAATCCAATCCCTTCCTTTCTTGTTTCAAATCTGATCTTTTCATTCCTTCAAATCAAAAACCTTCCTTCGAATCTGATCACATCCTCCCTTCCTTCCTATCTGATCTCTTCCTTCTTTCCTTCCTACTCATTTCTTCCAATCTGATCTCTTCCTTCTTTCATTCTTTCAATTATGATCTCTTCTTTCCTTCATTCAGATCTGATCTCTATCTTGATTGCTTTCTTCCTTCAAATCTGACACTTCCTTCCTTCCGTCCTTCCTTCCTTCACTGAAATCTGATCCTTCCTTCCTTCCGTCCTTCATGCCTAAAATCAGACTGACATTCAAATACTAGGTGTTTTTCCTTCCTTCCATCTTTATTCCTATTTTCTGATCTGATCCATTTTATGATGACAGTGTGTGATGTTGATACTACATATAAACACAATGAGCCGGTGATATAAGTATCAAATTAAAAACAAAACATTTATTTGATGTAATTCTTTATTTTCTTTAAATCAGCCATTCCCTTGTTGGGTGGCCAGACAGACTTTTCAGAAAAGAACCCTTGTGTAGTCTACTACACAGAATTGCTTTCCTGACTCGGGCACAAAAAAAAAAACATGTATTAATAAAGGCAAGTCTGGCTGGCACATTTCGGCAACCACAATGCACAAAATCAACACTCCAGACATTTTATTCTCCTCAAATGGCCAAATTTTTTGCACTCCATTGCCTGGGATGTATAGCAAGACCGAGCGAGTGTGAAAATCCTCAATACGACCTGAGAGTGCGCTTTATACTCATGCCCCTTGTATTGCTTTCCCTGAAATTACTGTAATAAGTGGATTCTGAGTTCTTTGTGATTATTGCACTGCACAAGGTACAGACATGAAAGCTGACTTTCCACAGTGCTATCAGTCCTGGTAAATTGATCAGAATCTTACAGAATATAGCAACCATCACTTCAAGAGCGATTAGAAAATGATCAAGTTAAGGTTGATTGCTGTCTCTGCTATACATCCACACAGAAGTTGGGACACAAAAAGAGAGAAAAAAAAAAGAAACAGCTCGAAGGGCAACATACAGGAGAAAGGAAAAGCTGGTAATATGTGTCAGATGAAAGAAACTCAATTGAGTTTAGTTTAAACTAAATGGTTATATACTGTAATTGATAAATCATAGCAATTTATGCCACAGATTTTTACTGAATGCTTGATTCAGATTGGTTGGAAGGTGTTGATAAATTTTCTAAAAACAAACGTGAAATTGTCGACATGGTGAAGCTTTCTGTGTTATACACTTCTAGAAGGAGTCTCCATTGTCAGCGCTTTGTAACTGTTTCCAAACACGGGAAAGTCTTCAGCATGGAAGGGTTTGTGCTTTGTGGGTTCTCAGTAACACAACGAGCTACAGTTTTTTAAGATTATTAACTTCAAGACAGAGAAGACTTGTGCTATAATATAAGTGATTACAGGAAATTACTTGATTCAGCGTATGTTCCACAACATTAAATGTAACTATAAATGGATCAATATTTGATGCATCAATGTTTAATGAATAAAATTCAAATCGGTGGTGATTTCCTATGAGATAAGATGAATAAAAAAATTCAGGGCAGGCTGTAAATGGAAAACGAGCAGTTTTGGGGTAGTGATGGCCTCCTGGTTCGTTGCAGCATCACACCACCCTGTTTTATTTGTTACACTGCAAAAAGAAAAACAGTCTTTCTTGGAATAAGCAAGACACACTTACATCAAGTTAAAGTGTACTTGGATCAAGCAAAAAAAATATCTGCCAATGAGGTAAGCAAAACTGACTTGAAAATAGCATAAATATCTAGTCACTAAAATGCTATTGGATCTTAAAACTAGACAAAAATGCCAGAATTTAAGCAGGTTGTGCTTACTACAAACAATGGAAACTCAGTTATTCAATATAGACTTACTTAAAATGAGTATTTTGGTCTATTGATTGAGCTGACTTTAAGAAATGATCCCTTAATCTGAAATTAATAATTAGCACAAAAAAAAAGCTTACAATAAGACACAATTTCTTCAAACAGCATAATAAACAAGTGACTTTTTCTTAAATTAAGGCACCAAAAGCAGTGTTATTTTTAGCATTTTTCTTGAAACAGGGAAAAACTCTGCAACATACTGTCAGGGATTGTAGAAGATGGTGGACGCAAGCACAGATATGTATTGAATAATGTGCAAAACAAACAACCAAAACTGTGAAAAGAAGACCATAACCATAACAATGGACACAAGGCAAAAACATGCAGACTGTGAGAGTGGCTGTAGGACAAGTGACAACATACGAACACGACAACAAAAGCTTGATTTGATAATTAGGTGCTGAAAAACTAGAATTTCTTTAGGGGTGCTTATTAGGGGTAACACAGAACAGGTGTGAGTGATCAGTGGGACATGTGACATGGTCGTGTGACATGCTGGGGCTGATGGGTAATGTAGTTTATGCAGCTGTTTCATTGAAAAACTGAAGTGTGCAAGTGGTCTTTGGCTTAAAATAAGGAAAACCATCTTGTTCCTCTGCTGGTATAGTATGCAAAAGTTTAGCTTGTTACTGGTTAAAGCTCGCTGAATATTAGCTGGAATATCTTATTAAGACAAAGTAAGATATATTTTCTTAAAAAAGAGATTACTTTTCTAATGCAAAACATGCTTGACAAGATTATTTTTCTTTTTACACAAAAAATAAGACTAATGTCCCAGAAACAAGGCTTTTTTACTTTCTTGAAATTCCTTTTTTGCGATGTATTGCTTGAATCACAACATTACTTTTCCTTGTTTTGCTCTTTCTCCTGTCCAACCTTAGGCTTTGGGGCTTCTTCTACAAGACTGCAGCGTAACGAGAACCATCTAAACCTGATATTAATCAGAATCAAATATATGATAAAGGCTAACACTATGAGACATACTTAGAAATTATATTCAAACTGTACCGCCATTTTTCTTAATGATTTTCTCTTTTATAATCATTTGATGGAACTGTTAAATGGGGCACAATGCCGTAGGCCAGCGATTAGTGCAATTTAAAAACCCATCCATGCCAATATCTATTCTCTCTTGCTGTGAGTGCAGTCGAGCTGTGGCAGGAAGGAGGGAACAGGATGGTAACGCTTAAATAAATGGTAAATGGTTTCCCTTAAAACAGAATTTAAAAGTGAGATGGTGAATATTTGTACCTGTATTCTTATGTTTACAAATAATGCACAAGATGAACCGTAATTGTTGAAAGAGTGTGATCAAGGCAAGTGTATCGCACAAAAACGTGGGGACAGGATGCAAGTGTGAGGGTTTAGTCTGTATCATTTAAATCTCTTTTTACCAGAGGCCAAAAAACATTATTTCCACCTGTTTTGGGGTGGTTATTGTGGCAGTTGTCTACAGTGTTTTACTCTCAAAAAAGCTTGCCGTGCTGCCCGTTTTATTTCTATACCACTGTTATTGTAGAGAGGTGTGAATTATTTGCCCAGCAGGGGGCTCACACCACTTCTCTTTCCCACTGCCCTGCTCACAAGCAGCTAAACACAGAGTCACTATACTCTACACACAGAAACCCAACCGTGTCCTGACTAATCTTATAAGAGATTTGCTGAAATAAAATAATTCATTTGTTTACACTAATTGAAAATGTCCAATAAGTTGAATGACAGGACTAGGGGGCGGAGACATGAGCAGAACAGAAACAAAACATAAGAACGTGTGAAGGGGTAATCCATTTTTGGATCAAAGACCACAGCAAAAACAAGTACGTTGACAGCATGACAGGATTTGGTGGGTTTACAGCGAGCTTTAATGTAACCCTGCAAAGTGAAATGAGACAATAAGTTAACTAGCTGCCTGCTGATCTAATGTGGATGAATGCCTCCAGTTGAAGTAGATTCTGAGAGGCGGGGCTTTGTGCGTGTGGGTGTAGATAAGAAGGTGGGGTCAATGAGTTAACTACTAATTTAATGCAGTTCCCTTCATTAAGATAGAAAATAACGATGCAACATTTTCAATACTGTGTAAAAAATGAATAAATGTATGTTTGAAACAAAGTAACACAATTTAAAGCTGGAGCTGTAAACACATCGATCTTTAAGTTGTCTTCCAAAAGCCTATTATTTGCTGTCTTGTTAAAAAAAAAAAAGAAAGAAAGAAAGAAAGAAAAAAATCAAATCTGGGAATCTGTGTGAGTCACATCAGAGTGGAGTAGGAGTAGGAGTAAGTTATGCCATATATCCACCAACGCTCAAACCACTTCACATGGTTTTTATTCCAGAACTGTATACCTGTCCGTTCAGGTGTTCTATTTCAGAATTGAAACAAACAACAAATAACATCCTTAAACCTTTTTAAATTAAATTAATGAAACAATTTAAACTATAATTCTCTAATAATTACTAATCATTTTCAGAGTACTCAAAACATGATGGTGAGATGATGTTTTGGACCGAAACGTATACTCAATTATTTACAAATTTGGTTGTTATTGTTTGTCAATAATTTTTTTAATGAAATAATTGGAATAAACAAAAAAAAGACCATTAATAATTGCAGCAGGTGTAAAGCATCACTTTATATTTACATCAAACATTAGTAGCATTAAGTAAATCCATTTCAGAATTTAATTTGAGAGGAAAGCCATTATTAAAATAAGCCACATGGAAATAAATATATGGAAAGGAGTTCTCTGGTCTGATGAGACCAACATAGAACTTTATGGCTTTGGCACAAAGAGCTATGTTGTCGCAAATTCAACACTGCTTATCATCCTGAGAACCCCATCCACACAATGAAGCATCAAACTGGAAAACTGATGGTAAGCTTGTTTTTTTTTCTTCCCCCTTTACATCAATATGGTCTATTTTGATGTAAATTCATGACACATCTCAATTAAGTAGTCATAACACTACAAACTGTTGTGCATATGAAAAAGTTCAAGGAGGTGTGAATATGTTAAATATTGAAAAATCTAATCATAAATTAAAATGATATCAAGACCTCATATGTTGCTTTTATTTCAAACCAAACCAATATATTTCATTTCATTTACTATGTGCATTGAGGCAATACTGAACTAGTTAAATGATGTACTATATATACTTTGACGATCCCATTAAAAGCATATATGAGTGGTATACATAACTGTGCATAAGTGCATAAGAGTGTTCAGAGTACAGTAAATCAACAGAAAACATTAAACATCGAAGCTCCGTACTATGACCTCAGATTTAACCCTGAATACAATAAAAGTTTACGGTCAATAATGAATCTTCTTGAGAGATTGAAGGACACGCCACTTTAACTGCTTAACTACAGCAAAGGGATAATTAAGAGCCATCATATCACACCACAATATGAATTTATCCATGAAAGGAATTCTGTATTATACCCTGAATTCTTTGTATGTACAAATGTTTAGTACTAATTATGCTCAGCATCGCTTTAATTCCTCCTTATTCCCAGATGAGGCTTTTTATATGCGACTATCAAGAGTAATGCTTAAACCACAGGTAAAGGAGGATTTGAGAGCTATTCTGACTTTTTAAATCCTAACAAATTAAACTGTTGGAAAATGGAAAAAGCAAGAATGGTTTAAAAATTGGTCTCTCCGAGCCTGAAAAATCCATTTTTTTCTCTCAATCCATTAGAATCTCATTAGAAGTTCATGACCTAAAATAACCTTGAACCTGAAAAGCTCTCCTAAACAATGCTACAGCATAAAGCTGTATGCTAACAAGATCTACATATTCCACTATGTAAAATAATAATAATAATAATAATAATAATAATAATAATAATAAAAATACCCTGTCCAGGGTGTACCCCGCCTTGTGCCCGATGCTCCCTGGGATAGGCTCCAGGTTTCCCCATGACCCTGAAAAGGATTAAGCGGTATAGAAGATGGATGGATGGATGTATGGATAATAATAATAATAATGTTACTAAGTGTTACTTTTCCAAATGCATTACTTAAGATATTATTGTTATATTATTAATATTTAAAGTAATGCATTTCTTTCATAATTCTTTTTTTATCTCTATACTTTACAAGTAAGGGCACAGGGTGGCACAACATTTAAGAGTTTATACAGGAAATAGCTGGGCATCTGGGCGACGGTCTTTATTTTCATGCCTTGTATCATCATTTTGATAGATGCTAGAGAAAATTGCACCACTGCTCTTCTAAAAATGTAGGTTTATTTACATAATGTCCAGGTGGCTAGGTTGTAAAACTCCATTTTTTTGGCTTTTGGTGCTCCCACGGGGCCACTTCCCAAAATGTGTGTCTCTGGAAAAGTAAACACATGACCACTTGTTCTCCTGGAAGTTATCCAGTTTTTCTAGGTTCCAACTCCTGTTCCTGGTAAATTTTCCTTGTTTGAACTTTTTCCTGTACAAGAAAAGCTCTGGACAGCACTGACTCCTCAGCTCCAGATAATTTATTACGCAGATAGTCGTGTCAAGTCTCTCCTGGTAAATTAGAGTCACTGAGGGCCCTCTGAGTCACGGGTACTTACGAGATAACTATCAAGCCAAGCAAACAAACAAACGCGTGTCGTCCAGATGCCGTATCAGGGATGATGGATGGGGCAGTGATCACAAGGCTGCGTGGGTGCAAGCAAATTTTAGCAGAGACTAGAGATGTTTGCATTGGAATGCAACTGAAAGCTTAGACACAAGGAAGGACACTGCATCCAAACATGACATGGCACACGGAATCCTGGTAATTTCATGAGACATCATTCATTGGCATATTGTGTGTTATTATAGGGGATCTATGTGCTGCTTCTTTTAAAGCAAAATAAAAGAAGTAAACAAACACTAAAAGTTGCATTTTAGTTCTGGCACGTGAGCATCAGATCTGGACCATGGAGCAATGGAAGAAGGTGGCCTGGTCTGATGAATCACGTTTTCTTTTACATCATGTGAATGGCAGGGTGCGTGTATGTCACTTACCTGGGGAAGAGATGGCACCAGGATTCATTATGGAATGAAGGCAAGCCGGCTGATGAAATGTGTTGCTCTGGGCAATGTTCTGCTGAGAAACCTTGGGTCCTGGCATTCATGCAGACCAAGTACACCCCTTCATGGCAACAGTAGTCCCTAATGGCAGTGGCCTCTTTCTAATGTGCCCTGACACACTGCAAAAATTGTTCAGGAACGGTTTGAGGAACATGACAAAGAGTTCAAGGTGTTGAATTGGAGTCCAAATTCCCCAGATCTCAATCCAATCAAGCATCTGTGGGATGTGCTGGACAAACAAGTCCGATCCATGGAGGCCCCACATCACAACTTACAGGACTTAAAGCATCTGCTGTTAACGTCTTGGTGCCAGATACCACAGCACACCATCAGAGGTCTTGTGGAGTCCATGCCTTGACAGGTCAGAGCTGTTTTGGTGGCACAAGGGGGGCCTACACAATATTAGGCAGGTGGTTTAGATGTTGGCTGATCGTTGTATATATA
>JANDJT010000164.1:2251712-2274227 GCA_024331685.1 Stegophilus panzeri
ATACACCATCACAAAGAGACCAGAACCCATACTCCATCACAAAGAGAACCCAGAACCCATACACCATCACAAAGAGAACCCAGAACCCATACACTGTCACAAAGAGAACCCAGAACCCATACACCGTCACAAAGAGAACCCAGAACCCATACACCATCACAAAGAGAACCCAGAACCCATACACCATCACAAAGAGACCAGCGCTTAGACAGAGAAAAGAAAACAAGCTGCCATAAAGCATGGAGCACTGCTGCCCAAGAGACCAGAACACACTCCAGACACAGAGTAGAGAAATCGGAATACACTGTTGCAGATAGACCAGAACACACACCACTACAGAGACGAATTTTGAGAGTCACAGGATCTGCGAATCTACAAAACCCTTAAACCACAAGTTGCATGAAAATGCTGAAGTGCTACGTTATTATTTCCACTTAATAAGTTAAATTAATCTACACTTTTCAGATTGTCATTATTTTGTCTTATTATTTCAACTTTTGTTGTCAAACTCAAAAGGTCCAAAACCTTTATTATACCAATAATGTGACATTCTATCGATGTAAGTGTTACGAGTTAACGTCAAAATAACAATACTGTAACTTGAAATAATGAAATAATATATTACAAAATAAGCAAAAATATTTGTATTTTTTTTCACAACTTGCAGTTTTAGGGCTTCAATAGGAATCAGAGTCGACACATTCGCAAATGACACTTCACTATTACGAATCATAATAACTCGCTTCTACTCATAGGCCAAAAACTGGTGTCCGTCTCACTATGTTCCAGCAGTTCTAACCGAGTTATTATGCTGAGGCTTGATTAATACAAACCCTCAGCTCTTTTCTTTCTTTCTCACTCAATCTTGGCTATTAACCAAGATAAGCGGAAATTGGAAGGGACGTCAGTCACGATTTCTCTCTCGTTCTATGACTATTTCAACCATTAAAATGACTCATCATTGACATCATCAATCATCTCGCAGTATTACTGGGATTTAAAATCCAGTGTGAAGTTGATTAGACAGAGAGTTAGAGCTATTTTATCGAGTGCTGGCACAAAATGAGTGACACACTGACTGATACAGTTACCTTAAACCTTCTCTTAAGATATCTTTCACTTATAAATCAGAATCTGATTATTCAGATCTTATTACAGCTGGACTATATGTATATATATGTGTGTGTATATATATATATATAGCTGTATCCTTGTGTGTGGTGCCAGTGGGAGTGTCTGGACCCTTATAACGGGTGTGGCTGAGAGAATTCAACATTGCCAACGCCTGGGCTTTTGTGGTCATGAGATGTCTGTTAAAAGCAAAAAAAAACAAGAGGCTTTAATAACACACATCTTCTCGAATGATTGAGTCGGTAATGTGAAATAAACGTGAACAAATTTTGCATTTATTTTCGTCATGTGACGCTGTGACAAATTGTTATTCACACATTCGGATCATGTTTCGCGTCTCGTTTTAGGAGTGATGTCCATTTTACGTGTGTTTCAGCCATTTGTGCCAGATGTGCATTGTTGTTTCGCATCATAGGATTTCTTTAGAGTCATGCATGCTTTATTTATATTTAATATTCCTGGATTTTATTGTTTATTACAATTTCCAAGATCTGTATTTCTTTAACAGTAAAATAAATAAAGTGAACTCTCAATCCTGTCTTCAACACCCTTGAGCCAGACCACACCCACATCCACACTGCCTCCATCATTAATCTCCTGTCATTTTATGTCTATAAGCATGTTTACTGTATCTGAGAAATTGTAAACACCCCCTCCCTAAATAACTGCATAACTCCATGTCTTCCTTTCCCACCTCCCAGTTCTGGGCTTCCTGCCAATCTGCACCCCGGCTGGCATTGCAGCTTGCACCACAGCCAGTCAGAGACGCCCTCTCCGCCCATGTGTCACTCAAACCTAAGCCTCAGTAACCATGGAGATCCAGCCCGCCATGCCAAGTGTTCATTCAGCGTCCTCCCAGCGGCACAGAGGTGGGCGGTTAAGCGGGCAGGACAGCTGCAGGCGCGGCGCTTCCTCGCAGAGTCACAGCTGAAAACTAGGCATCTCGTTTTTTGTTTTTTTTATTAAATAATGCTGAATTTGGACCTTTTCATGTACAGGGATAATACATCTGTAAATTTACATTAAGATATGGGGAAATAATTGAGTCATAATTAAGCATTTCCGCACATCACCATCAGAGGGCGTTGTTTCACCATAGCGTTCAAATATATATATTTTTTTACTTTATGAGTTTCAGCATTTAAACGTACTTATCATTTACTTTACTATATCATTTACTGTCGTTTTTTTTTCATTCATTCATGCTCATGTTCAGTAACCACTTTATCCTGGTCAGAGTTCTGGCAGATCTGCAGCTTAGACCCGGAAAACAAGGCAGGAGAATTCACCAGTCCCTCACAGGGCACCGTGCACACACATATTCACACCTAGAACCAATTTAGCATAGCTAATTCACCTACCTGCATGTTTTTGGGTGGTGAGAGGAATCCGGAGAATCCAAAGAAAAGAGGAAACCCAAGCAAATATGGGGAAAATATGCAAAACTCCACACAGATAGTAACCCAAGCTCAGGATCAAACAAAGAACCCTGGATATGTGAGTTAGCAACACCACCAACTACCCCATTGAGCCAGCAGCCAATTCTGACTCAGATAGGTTAGTTGTGATCACCTAAATAATCTAGATAAATCAAACTTCTAGATTTAATTACAGGGTAGCAGAACTTTAATGTCGAATTTAACAAATAATATAAACAGTGTTGGGGGGCGGGGCATGGTGGCTTAGTGTTTAGCATGTTGCCTCGCAGCTCTGACGTTGGCCGTTTGCATGTTCTCCCCGTGCTTCAGGGGTTTCCTCCAGGTACTCCGGTTCCCTCCCCCAGTCCGAAGACATGCGTTGTAGGCTGATTGGCATTTCCAAATTATCCGTAGTGTGTGAGTGTGTGATTGTGCCCTGCAATGAGTTGGCACTCCATCCAGGGGGATAGGCTCCAGTCTCCCTGTGACCCTGTGTAGGATAAGCGGTACAGAAAATGGATGGATAGCAATGTTTTTTTCCCCTGCTGGATCGTAATGATGTTGCTCATCATGCAAACATGATTGCAAAGGCTACTCAAGTTGCGTTATAAATGACAAAGATGAAGTTAGGGTTAGGGTTAGATCGCAATTTGTCCGTTTTTGCTACTGGCTGACGATGTAAATTCATGTGCCATGGTCTACCTCAACGCAAAATATATTTTTGAGAAATGTGTTCTGTAGCGCAAAACTGAATTGTTGAAGAGAGTAAATTCCACTGATCTCAAAGATTTTACTTGCAATTGTGACTGAATCTAAGAGTCACTGGTAACCGGTCGCATCCTCACACTTCTTCTGAATTCGGCTTAAAAACGGGGTGACTGTGAACATCCTCCAAGGTCTGTGTTCATTTCTGTCTGACTCACGCTTTCAAGTTTTGGTCATTTAAAGTGTTTTGAATCATGTTAATAAAAGAGAAAAATGCTGCTAAGAGGTTGTTTTTGGTGTGGGTTCGGTTATTTCAATTTCAAGATACCGTTCCTTTTATAACAAATCCCAAATGGAATTTCCCACCCATAGACTCAGTCTTTGTCTCAATTAGTGCCTTGTAAGAGACTAATGTAGTACGTTCCCATAGGCAGCTTGAATGAGACCGTATGCCATATTTGTTTTAGAGCCGTAAAGAAACAAACAGGCGAATTCTGACATTTTACAATCAGATCCAAGCCACAAATCTAATCAAAGTCAGATTTCTGGACAAGTGACTTCTTAAGTTGTATTTTCCTTTTACGTTGAATTTCTTTTCTTTTGGTTGATTCTTCTTTATGCCAGAGATTTGAAACAAGCTCATTAAAAAAGCAGCAAACTGACTATAGATATATATGGCTCTCCATTCCTGGGCTTTTCCATTGGAGCCATTGGTCTACTTTTGGTTTGTTCTGGTCCATCTTAAACTGACCTCTAAATTTGGCCTTTCTTCCTACTTGTATTTTATACGTCTTCAAAAGGACACGTTAAAAACTTTCACTCTGCTCCTATTATTATCAGCAAAGAAAACAGCCTGTCTTCCCTCAATCTCTGAAAGGATATCTCGTACACTGACTCCATCTCTCCTATCTTACACAGAAAGTAACCCAGCAGGTTCAAAAATAACGTCGTAACTCACCAGAAAAGGTGTTAGTGTGCCATCCGGGTCACGGCACCAAGTTCTCCGAAATTCTGAAAAAATGAGTACACAGGAACCCGGTGTTGATCTTCAGACTCTGATCTTTATCCCGCACTTTAAGACTCTTTTGATTAACTTTTCTCCAGTAGAAGCATAACCGCAGAAGGTTTTCATTAGCTCACTCTCAAACTGGAGAGACGTATGTACAGAGAATGAGCGAAAGGAGGAGGGTAGAGATTAGATACTGAAACACAAAGAAATGAGAAATATAGCATTCATTCAGGATATTTAACATAGAGAGTCAGGGATGAACATAAAACTTTATCAAATGGTCATGAAGTCTGAAGAAGATCATTAAAGCTAGCGATTAAAGGCAAATACTCCCTTCACGTTCATGTCCTTTAATAATGTTTGTGTTCGTTCTGTGTTTAAAACCTTGACATTTTGTCACTATTATCTGAACCAAACGTGTTCAGAACACTGACCGGATGTTAGCCATCATCTATGCTGAAATCTCCATGATGCTAGCTGGCTAACCAGTGAATTATTACCCCCTCCTTACAACCATACTACAACTATTAGCACCTATAACAAAGCAAAGTCTGACAAATACTTTGCAATAGAGACACTCGGTCTAAAAAAAAATGAAGATTTGAGAAAATTCCACTTTACCCTGCTGTGTGAACAAAGCCTGCTGGTTATATAATGTATGAGCTCTATGCTTTGATCTCTGTCTCCTCAGGCTCTGTTTGACCCTTACAGCTTTTTTTTTTTCTTCTCAGGGTTTGTGTGTGGAAGATGGCCAACACGTGGGTCAGGGTCAGTGTGTGTCAAAGACCCCCTGAAATGGGCCCCCTAAGTGCACAGCACTGTCTGGCCATGCATGTATATGAAGCAGTCAGTCAGAGGGTGTCTATGTGTGTGTGTGTGTGTGTGTGTGTGTGTGTGTGTGTGTGTGAGAGAGAGAGAGAGAGAGAGAGATCCCATCTGTGGGCCTCAACAGCTCCCCATCTCTCTGTCTGGAGAAACACATCCTTTGATAAAGACAGAGAATGGCGGATGGTGGGCTGGATGAAGGGGGGTCACTTTCTCTTTCAGCCCCTCTAAAGGTCAAACTAAATAGGGCTTCTTATGAAATTAACTTACCTGTGTGTGTGTGTGTGTGTGTGTGTGTGTGTGTGTTGCTGGGCTCAGATAACAAAGACTTGCACACTAATATAACAGAGGCAATGATACAGTAATTTGTAGCTTTACATGTTAACCCCTTCAGCCCCAGTGGCCATCATAATACACCATAATTTTGCTTTTTAAATTAACCATATAACAAATTTATCATATAATGAAGCCCTTGATTAGTTGCATCAGGTGTGCTCGAGACGACACCTGTTTTGCATATTTGTGCTGTTGTGAGGGATTCTATTCAGGGGGTTGAATCATTTTCAGACTGGAGAAATCATTATAAGTTGCATTTTCAGTTGAATTTGGGGAAACTACTTGAAGCATTCGTCGTGTTGAACCATTTCAATCGCTTTGTTTGATTTGTTCATCGCATAACAGCTGAAAGTCTGAAAATTTTGGCAATAAACCTGTTTTGCAATGGGGGTTGAATCATTTGGATAGTACCTAGGTTCTGTAGAACTACTAATAGAGTGGATGCTAAAATAAACCTGTATGGTTTACAAAGTAAATGAAATGATGCGTCAGCTATAAAAACATAAATATCTTTGGGCACAGTAGTAACCAGCTGAGCAGGTGTCATGCTTCCCACCCAAACCTTTTGTCCTTAGTTACTCTGTGGAGGATTAAAATACTAATTATGTGTTCTAACAAACCTGTAATTAGTACCTTGTGTGTGAGTAGACCTGTAGTATGCTCTCTGGGATACTGCATTAATGTCCAATATTGAGAGATCAAGTGAATCTTCAAATGTTCCCGCAATGATGTGAACATCAGACAGTTTTGACCTTGTGAGGACATTTGAATTGTCTCCATGTAGAAAAAAAATGTTAAAAAAAAGAGGCAAAACATTCAGGGGTATAGCAAAACGGTGGGGCAACATACTAAACCACATCCATAATATAACGGCATAATGTAGCTACATGTTTTTGTAGATCCCCTCCAGATATAAAACACATTAACTGAAGCCATGTTTGTTTGTTGATCAGCATCCTACAAAAAAGCCATGAAGTACACTAGCGTTACTAATTCAATATCATTCCCTAATGGTAACTCATGACAAACTGAAGAACTCAGATGTTATGCCTCTAAATATTTAATATCATTTAATGTAATTTTTTTTTTTTTTTTTTTTTTACCTCACTTGTTTGTTCGGTGTGGTTAATGGGGACAGGGAACAGTTTGCTTATATGTTAGCTAGCTCAACTAGCTTGTTCCTGCATGCCCCAAAATCTCCCCTTAGAGATCAATAAAGTACATCTATCTATCTATCTATCTATCTATCTATCTATCTATGACATTAAACTTGTTGACAATCCTCGCCGGTGGACAGTGGCTATGTTTCAACCCATGTATTTGTATGCCAGTTTTGGGACATCGCATAAAACCCCGCTAACACCGGACTAACCAGGACTAACACCGGACTAACCAGGACTAACACCGGACTAGCCAGCGGACTGGACTCGTTGCACGGCATCTCAAATGTTGTCATTCTGAGATGCCTGAGCCAAAATCTGTCATCGAAACGATTTGATATAATCACCTCCCAGAACTGTCTCACATGATTCCCTTCCCAAATATCAGGCCTCCGCCTCCGATCCCAAGATAACGTGAGGTTTGTGATGGCGTCTTTGCTCAGCTTTGCTCTCTGAAGCGCAAGTCATTTACAGTATTATGCTGGAAAAAAGAGCCACACTGGCTTCCCCGTATGCAACAACATCCATTTCTACTGATACTTTGCTCTCATTAATTTGCGCTCGTCAGTGGAAATGACGATTTTGTTCTCTTGAACACACTTGGGATGGAAACGGTGCTTTATTCGCAAATGTTTTATGCGATATTCCAATTGTTCGCATAAAGTTCAATTCACAACTTGGATGGAAACATGGAAACACTCTTTCTAGCGAGATTTGGCAAGTTTTGTGTCATATGACATTAGCAATTGCACTGACTGAAGATAATAATAATAATAATAATAATAATAATAATAATAATAATAATGTCTTGCTGGAGTGACTATGCTTCACGCTATTAGCTGGAAGGTCCTCACAAAGACAAACGTGTGTGTGTGTGTGTGTGTTCGTGTGTTCACTGAAAGGAACAGGGGACTTGACTGCGTGTGTGTGTGTGTGTGTGTGTGTATATGAGCAGCAGCTCGCACGCGTTTAACAGTCGCTCACAACATGGCGATGAGGCGCGCAGAGACACGACGGCTCTCCCCCGACTGAAAAGCGGGGACCCTGTTTTTATGCTGCCTACCGGAGACCTCCTGTGTTTACCGGGACTCTGCGCGAGCGAAGACTTTACGAGGACCGTGTCGATTTGAACGCATGTAGCGTTGCTCTTTTTCTTTTCTTTCTTTTTTTTTTTTTTTTTATTTCCTCCCGGCTGGGGAAAAAAAAAATCAAAAGGAGGATGTCCATGGCGCTGAATACCTGGCTCTTCTGTCTGCTTTCGATATTCTGCTGTGGACTGGCCGTGCAAGGTAGAGAATAATAAAGCATAATGAATGTTTTTATTAAAAGGCTAACTTATTTAAGGCTTTAATGCTGGCTGGTGCTTACTGGTGCATTTTTATGCTTGAGTCATAGCTGTAAAGGGAGTCTGGTTTAAACTGCTGGGAGTCATTTGTTGCAGTGGGATGTTTAGTGTTGAATCAATTACAGAAACGTGGTCCATACTTGAAGGACAATTTAACCAGTACATGATGTATTTGTGCAACAATGCATGCATGATATTGGTTAATAAATGTCGTATTAAGAGACACTTTACAGTGTAGGGGTCCTCAGGTAGACTTTACAGCTGCACTGTGTTTCATTAGTTCCTGAATGATGGGAAAGTATTATACATGCCTTCATGCATTGTAGTCTTTTTTTGATGTCAACATATTCCAGAATGATATTTTATAAGGCATGAGGCTCTGATCATGCGTCCTGACACAGATTTGCTTATCACGCTTTTCCTCTGACCTCTTTTTCGTGTTTGCAGCTTGGAGTTGAAGTTTGGAGTGTCAAAGGGGCAAAGTAAAATGTGGCAGTCGTTCTAGTTGCTTTACTAAAGAGCTAAAGATCTGCAGCTCGGCGTATCTAATTGTTGAAATGTAATCAAATTTGGCATCGAATCCAATCCAGCCATGCTTTCAGTGTTGTGCTTTTGTGCTTGGTTTCTTCTTACTCCTCAAGCCAGTTGAAACACATTGCACATGGCCTGTGCATCTATAGACTTGAATCCAGGCAGTCATTTAACTGTCACCTGGCAGAAAGAAGGACTCTTATTGGCTGAATTATGCAGATTAGGGAAGAAAAGAAGGTATTGTCGGAGAAATACAGATTAGGAATCTCATTTGCATGACAAAGAGTTGGGTTAAAATCTGTCCTCTGTTCTCCTCTCACCTTTTACCCGTCAAGCACAAAACACTGCTGGCAAAGCACTTCTGAGTAACTTTGGCAATATAGTCCTGTTTCTGTTTTTCTCATAACGCTTTACATTACAAGTTGCATATTAATAGTTAAGTCACTAAGTCGTTGACCCATAATTAATCTAACATTAAGCCTTGTTTACTACAAGTACTACAAGTAATAGCTTAAGTATTTAGCAGTGACTCTAGGGCTGTAACTATCAATTATTATTATTATTATTTCTGCTGAATGTTGTTAAATATTCAAATATTCATTAAGGACAAGAAAAGAAAAGAAAACCATCAGTAGAATGCAAATCATATGACACCCCATTACATTGAAATAAAGAGCTTAAAACTTTAAACATTTACTTTATCAACTTTTATCAACTATGAATACTTTTATGTATATGCTTTCCTTATAGTAAAATCTTTCTACCGACAACCTCATACAATTTGTAACATAAATGACCCATGGTGAACTCAAAACAAGGCAGAACAAAATGATAAATGTAATAAAATGGACTAAACTCATTGAGACGTTTGTGGCATTTTCTGGCTTTTCATCATTAATGGATGAATTAGGATGTAGTAGATTGTTGGCAGTTAGAATTTTAATCTCTATTTTATTTATTTATTTATTTTTTTACTGAAAATGTCTCATAAATCATTGTTGCTATGTTGTGGAGGAATTTAATACTCTTAAATGCCCCCATCGCTAATATAGAGACTTTGTTAAATAAGAAAGTAATATTGCTCTTGTTGTCTTCTGTCAAGTGGAAAAGTATGCTGTTCTGTCTAACTTGAGGAGGTGATGGCAGTTATTGAGAAAATTCCCTCCATACAATTTGACAGAGATCTCCACCTTATTGTGTAAGGTTATCTCTGACTGCTGAAGCTGTGAGAGGTGTAAGTACCTTACTCGCAGTACACCTTAGCTAAGCAGGATCTAGTGCCAGAATTTGTACACACAGAGAAAAATATAAAAGCTAAAAAAAAATCACCAACTTGTTGCAAGTACAACTGGAAAAAAAAATGTTTAAAAATACTGTATAAAATGTTTTTTTTTGTTGTTTTTTTTACAGTTGAAAAAAATAAACACAATTTTCTTTAGTTTGATCCAAGGTTGTTTTTTTTATTTATTTATTTATTTTTATCAGTGCATCTGAAATTCAAAACTGATAAAACAGAAACAACTTTATTCAGGGGAAATATAAGAACTTGGTTAATATTGATGCCAAAACTCAGAACTAGATCTAGCACCAGCATAATGCGAAGAGTCGTTTTTCATTCTTCATATACTTAAGTACTGAAATCAGCAACAATTACATCTTTGTGATTAGAAAAAAATCAAATTCGAGAAAATTCAGTGTATGATTAAGGAGGTATGGACCATCACAGTAAATGTGAATGAATTTTGTTTTTTGTATCAAAAACAGTAACATTTAAAGCCAAAAGCTCAAAAGACCTTAACCGGTACTATTACTCGTGGGTTTTTTTTCATCATAAGAATTATGCTTAAAACTGTATTCAGGTGGGGTGCACTCATGTAATACACTATAATCATGTCTTTTAAGCCATGTTTCTGCTAAACCAAGAAAATCATGACATTTTCACAATAGACAATATGCACATCAGTATTGTTGTTTTGATAACAAAGTGCGAACAAACCAGCAGAGCTATAGAAGGAAAAACTATATGTTCAGGGAGAATTTTATTTGACATGTAAAACAGATACCCGAATTTAAGGTGGACAGGGAGAGAAGATATAACGATTGGTATAGAAATAGAATTGAATTTTCTATCAGTTACTTGGTACAATGAGTAACAATGAAGGGTCGATGATAATATTGCTATCATATCATCATATGTCATAAGCTAGAAGGCAAGGTATTGACTAGGCTTGTTAACCTGGTTTGAACAGGAAAATGATTCTGTGGGTAGTCATCCACAACAGAGATAACAGTATGACTGTGGCCAAATCTATCTATTATCTGCACATTTGAATTTTATTGGCGCCACAACGTGTTAAAAAGTCAGAACACATTGTCTGGCAGTGAGGTGACGGAAGAAGTTTAACGGCGGTAGTAAAAGTGCTGATAATTTGAATTATTTTATCATCAACTTAATTTAATTCAATGAGTAGGAAGAACTTAATGTAATTAATTTAATGGGTAGGAAGTAATCTGTAGCTACATTTTAGAGTAATGCTGTACTGTAAACAAGCGCTACCAAGATTTCTGACAATCCAACAACAAATTACTCACTACTGATGCCACAGCTACACTGTCAATGAAACGTTTTTGAACACCCTGCATTAACATTTTTGGTTAAAGCTGTTATTGCTAATTATATGCAGTTTTTACTGGTACACTGAACAAAAATCAACCCATATTTAACTTTTTTAAATTAATTTTTCCCAAATGAAACAAAATATAACAATGTTATTGTTTTCAGCTGAGAAAAGCTAAAAAATTTTTTTTTTTTTTTTTTTAAAAAAACCCTAACAGGTTGACACATAAAAAATTTTGATCCAAGGTTTAATTTTTTTCATCGTAGCACAAAGTTTGCAAGTAAAATGTAACTTGTGTAAAAACTACCAAGTGTGTAGAGCAGGACCTCGTGCCTCATTGCATTAGTTGTTCACAAATTAAGAGGTAGAAATTGAGTATTTAAATATTATATGCATACTTTTGCAATTTATATAGCAAATATAGCACCTAAAATGGAAAAATACCATGATTCCTTAGTACTTAATGCTAAGTAGTAACATGGTAGTGGTAAGTGTAAACTACTTCACAAAATACATGCATATCTGACACACAAATAAGTTATACATGTCACAAATAACACTGTTATACAACAATAACCCGTGCTGGAGTTGGGACTTGCAATTTTTAACAGTTTATAGTTACATTAAATGTTGTAGAACTCTGCGAGACATGTTAGTTCCTGGTGTTAAAGCTGCTATGAACAGGAATTCCCTCACCAACCTCTCTTTTTTATTTTCTTTGTTGAACTTCAAAAGACAAAAATGCAGCTTGTCATGTTATCGAGAAACCAGAAAGTGTCATGAAGACCTTCCCATATCGGGAAAATTACTAAATGTTACAAACCGCTGACACTGGAGACTCCTTCCATAAACGTTAAATCTCCTATCAGAAAACTTCACCACATCAATGATAATGTACTTCCATCCATCCGTTTTCCATACCGCTTATCCTACACAGGGTCGCAGGGAGCCTGGAGCCTATCCCAGGGAGCTCGGGGCATAAGGCGGGGGACACCCTGGACGGGTGCCAACCCATCCCAGGGCACAACCAGACACCCTTTCATACACCACAGACAATTTGGAAATGCTAATCCGCTACAAGGCATGTCTTTGGACTGGGTGAAGAAACTGGAGTACCTGGAGGAAACCCACAAAGCACAGGATTTAAGCCCCCAACCTCGGAGGTGCGAGGCAAATGTGCTAACCACTAAGCCATTGTGCGTTAGCTTTACATGGATTATGTGGAGCTACAAGTCCCTGTGAATGAGCTGTTACTATAGAAATGATAACATATTAGAATGATCTCACTAATATAAAACCATTTATGTTAAAACCAGAACTACTGTCAGAGCTGTGCTGTTACAGAACATTAATATGCACCTTCTGATTGAGAATTCAGCCACGCTGTTGCATTAAAAGCTTTTTTTTTTTTTTTAAATTATTCAACTTCTAACTGAAAGTAAATGGTTATTGATAATGTTGAGTCTGTATAAGTCATATTTCTTCACATTAGCTCCTATGTGCTTCTGATTTGAAAGAACTACATTTTTAGCTATTACAATTGCAGCAGTACGTTTATTATTGCTAGCAGTAGCATCAGTATATATGACTTAGTATTCGCTGTTGAACTGCAGGTATCTTATCTGAGGTCATCACTGGACGTACACATTGTTCTTATTGATATAGTTCTCTGCCTGTCCTAGATTTCAGTTCGTTATATTTCAGATTAGGAAAAAAAGGTCATGAAGCTGATCGCCACTGTGTCATTGAGATCTGAAAGTAAACAGAATCTGTGTCAGATGTGAAGCCAAACACAGCACACTTCATAGTGTAGTACACAATGCAGCTCGTTAAATTAAGATTGGGGTTAAATCTGGTAGGAACGTAGGGAAGATCGCTCTCTTTCGTTTCCCTGGTCCTGAAAAGACAACATTATGTTTACCTTCCTCTAGTGATTGAGAAACAGGAAGATAAAGAAAAAGCATGCTAACAGTTAGTTAGCCAAGGCAAAGTCCAGCTGTTCTAACCATTTTACCTGGCTGATCAAAAACTTTAGCACAGATAGATGAGGTCAGGTGTAGCTAAACAAACCTTAATGAGAATTTTAATGAACAATGAACATCAATTACCCTTTTTAAATACAGCCAAGTCCAATAGACCTGTGGGTTTTGGGTTTCTCTGTCTAGTTTTGAAATGCCTTTTAGTTACATCCAGACTAGGGCTGGAGGATATGATGATATAATATCGATATCGTGATAAATTATGTCAAAGTGCACAATAGCCACAAAATATCGTGGATATTGTGATATTTTTTTTATTCATTTTTAATAATTGCAAGTTGATGGGAAGAGCAGATTTGATGTTAAAATGTTGTAGTTAAACTTTAAAATGTTTAAGTGTTTATGGATTTACATTTTTTTTCAGTGTTAATAAAAAAAAAAAGAATTTTTTTAAATTATATTGCCTACAGGCTATTGCCTATGGACTATAATGCTAAAATCAAGCTAAAATATATATTGGTATATATAATAATATAATATAGGTGCCAACGATTTTTGATTCGTTGCTATGGCGATATGGTAGATATATGAAAATTAAGAAAAAATAAAAACAAAATTCAACAGGCAAACAAGCGGATTCACTGAAGGGGAAAGGACACAGGACATGACACATGCATTTGTCACTTGTGCTTTGTGCAGATTTCATCTAGGATGAACTTTGACCTGTGAATTTCTTAGCCTTGATTTTTTGAGCCAATAGAAAACAAGTAGGCATGATTGTGGTCGCTTTTGGTCTGTAAAAAAATGATAATGATATTGATGTCAATATTCAGCATAGTTGCTACAAGGTTCCATCTAGCCCCCTAAAGTGTTCTTTGGTTTATCCTCTGGGGAACCCTTCAAGATTACAGTAGAGGGTTCTAAGAAGAACCATTTCAGAAAAGCTTCCAAATATAACTAGACTGTTATATGGGTCTATAGATCTTTGATTTGTCTCTTAGGGGAAACACTTAAAGGTTCTATGTAGAACTTTACAACAGTCAGGTTTCCAGAGAGAACCACTTTAGAAAGCTTATAGCCCTTAAACTCCAACTCCAAAGAACCTTCAAGGAACGTATTTTTTTCTCTAAGAGTGTTGCTACTCACCATGTGGATTCCAGCTGCCATGAGTTCCATAGATTGCCGATAGCCAACATGAATGACTTTTTTTTATTTTGAAGAACATTTAAAGGTCCACTTGGACCATCAAAGAGCTGTATATTTCAGAGGGTTCTTCAAACAGAAATGGTTCGAACTACAACCATTATCCATTCAAAGGAACTCTTTTGAGGAATGACAGCGCATATATTTACCCTTTTCTTTTAGCCTATGCTTGAGGTTCTTCTTTACTCAGCATGTTCTCAAAATGCTGTTAATGGATTATTTATAAATCTAATTGCATCTTTAATGAGCAGTGAGCTGGTTTGTAAATGTTGTGTGCATGCTAATTCAATCAGCCGTGTCTTTTGGGAAAATTACCTCTGTCTGAATTGGTTAATGTCAGGAATCTAAAATCTAGTCTGTCATAAGCATGCAGTCTGCATCTGAATTCAATAAATTTTACGCTATTTCATGTAGTGTGTTATGTTTAAGGCAGTCAGATGCCAGCTGGCTCGTTATGACGGACAATATGCATAGTTTGATGCTTGACTTTTATGTCACAATGAGTAAAATTGAATTATAATTCATCGCTGTAGAATTCTCCAATCATATGTGGACTTATTTTCTATAACAGCAGCTCTGACAGTAGTTCCAGCTGTAACATAAATCACAGGTTTATATTAATGTGCTTGTTCTAATATTTTATTGTTTCTCTAGTAACAACCGGGACTTGTATTCCAGACGCACCACATCTAAGGCTAGTAATAAACAGATTTAAAAAAAACATCTTGTTGTTTAACGAACAAAATGTGTAATTGTTGACATGTTGAAGTTTTCTAAACTGAGTAATTTAGTTAAGGTTCATGGAAGGAGTCTCCAGTGTCCCCAGTTTGTAACAGTAAGTTTTTCAGGACAGACATGTTTACACTTTTCAGATTTTCAGTAACATAACAAGCTACATTTCTGTCTTATTAACTTAAAGAGAGAGAAAAAAGAAAGGCTGGTGATGGAACAGCTGTTTGTAGCTGCTATAACGTAAGAGAGAACAGGAACTACCTTGTCTAATCGATGTTCCATGACATTAAATGTAACCATAAATAGATAAAAAGCGTGATGTGTCGTTCATTAATACATTGACAGATTTCAACTTCGTCGCAGCGATTTCACTTTACTTACCTACAAATTTCGTTGTGTTTACACAATTAGTGATAAGTTGTACTCCAACAAGTACATTCGAGCTTTGACCTCATTGAGTATCAAAAATTCATGGTTGAATATTTTGAAATCACAGAATTGTTAAGTAGAAACATATAAGTTGAACGTCTTTCTTTGTTTGTGAGTAGAATAGGAAAGTGGATACCAGATTATTTTATATAAGCAATGCTTAAATCTGATCTGCTGTAGTTTTCTATTTATGTTTAAATGTGAGAAAGTTGATTTATATAGAAATATTATATGTTAAAGTTGAGCGCAAAACCTTACGACAAAATAAAGGAGACAAATTTACTTTATATCTATAATGTTATAATGTTATATACTTAATATAACGTTTAGTGTTTTAGTCAGGTTTCATGGGTTTGTTCATAGTAGCAAAATGATATTAAATATTACAAATATATAAAATAATAAAATATATATGAAATAATCAAAATATAAAAAATATCAGTTTGCCTTTATATCTTTAGAAATGTGTAACCCTTGTACTTCTAAACTGTTTTTCTTTTCAAATTATTTTTCTGTTGATTTGCTGTTTTTTTGTCTTGTTGAAGAATATACCCAAGTTTAATTTTATATATAATTTTATGTTTTAGTTTTTAAATTTAAATTGTTATTGTTTTTTAAAAATATATAAAAATTTTTTTTTTTTCTGCAGAAGCCATGGGGGATGCAAACTTTACTCACCTGTATGCATATTAAAATATTATATTAGTGCCTCCCTAAAACTAGAAATGCTTAAAGTGAAAGCTTGTGCCTAAAACGAATCCCACAATTAAAGCCTCAATGTATTTTAGTGCAAAAAAAAATAAAAAGAGTTTGTTTTGGCACACGGTATATTCAGCCCACTGAAATCTGAAAAAAGTTTAGTAGAGTTAATGGTTATTCTGCTTTCCTGTTGGGAAAAAGGTTACTTTAAAAAAAAAAAAAAAACAGAGCATTTTGATCAATATTTGTTGGAATTAATTAACCTAAAATAAAAAACCTGATATTCAGGTGGAGATTAAGCTAAAAACCAATGTTGCCTTACACTGTGACCTGTTTTAATTATTTTATTTAATTATGTTAACTCTAACATTGACCTGAAAAAAATATAATTAAATTTTGGCACACAGAAGCATATTAATTAATGTGTGTGTGTGTGTGTGTGTGTGTGCGTGTGTGTGTGTGCGTGTGTGTGTTGCTTTGGGGTCTCTCTCTTGTTGAGTAAACACTCATATGATCACATTCCTTCCATTCCACATTGCTGTCCACTTGGTCATGTGATGGAGGAGGAGGTGCCTCAACTCCTGGGAATGGGAAGGGAACTGTGTGTGTGTGTGTGTGTGTGTGTGTGGCCATTGGTATCATAGGAACATGATCAAGGAAGCGTCGTACTGAGCCAGTTGACACGTGAGCACAAAATATACATGCTGTCAAGCTGCCAGAATCTTTCATGTGCACAAGGTGAACATTATTACTGTTTATACATGTGATTAATATTTCTTTATGGAAATACAGTGTGTGTGTGTGTGTGTGTGTGTGTGTGTGAGGAACTGAAAGAGATGGAGTGATAAAAAAGAAAAAGAATGAAAGAAATAATAAGTAAATAGAAATAATAAATACAAGATGACAAATAAAGAAAGGAAATTCTAAAGAAAGGAGGAAACAGAGAAAAAGAAGGGGAAAAAGAAAGAAAGGATACATTTAAAAAATGAAATAAAAAAAAGAAACAAATGGAACTACGGTGATGATATGATGTGGTAACGACACTGGTGATAGTGGTGGTGGTTAGTAAGGACAGGATGATGCTGTAATGTGATTGGTGGTTAGTTAAAATGGGTTTCGTGGTTATTCGGGGCGTGTTGGTTGTGCGATCGTTAGTTAGTGAGGTTGGTGGTTGTGGTGTGATGGTTATGCTTGCTGGTTCAGCATGAGTGGTAGATCTCATGCTAGTACTCAAGCGAGTCATGTATGCGGAAGAGGGTTGATAGTACTTTCCTCCGGGTGTGTTATGTCGCCTTGTGACGCAGCGTGAGCAGTAGTTTGAAAAGGCCAGTTGTCAAGACCAAATTAGGGAGAAAAAGTGGGAGGTAAAATAATACTCAGGTGAGCCTGACCTCTGGTGGAGGGGAGGGGAAATGTCATAAATCCTCATTACAGTTACCGTCTTCTGAAGTGGCTCATAATGACTACGTTTACATGGACAGCAATAATCTGATTATTGACCTTATTCTGAATAAGACAATATTCTGATTAAGGTGTTTACATGAGTCGCTTTTAGAATACTCCTTTCATGTTCCTGTTTTACATGTTATAGAACATAGATCGATTAACGGCACACGTCATTACGTCCCCGCGCCACGCCGTCCGACGTTCCCTCCAGAATTTCACGTATCGACATACAGCTGGTCTTCGTTATGGGACCGTATACAGTTTTGGGTGTTTCATTTTTGATTTTACGAAAGCTTCAAGTGTGGTTAATTATTTGTCGTGCTGTACGTGCAAGTAAACGACTGCTTGAAGCTGTGGGCTGCGTCCCAAACCGCGTACTTATCTACTATATAGTAGCCGAGATACATGTATTTCACTTCCTATTATATAGCAGGTGAGTACGCGGTTTGGGACGCAGCCGTGCTCTCTTGTTCGCCGTCAGACGGTCGAGCGCTGCCGTGTGTGATCGTGTCCTGTCGCACAACGCGGTGAAAACTCCCACACGACGTTAACAGTGTGATTAAGGTGTGTGCATGATTATAACGCACTTTGATAATCCGACTAAAACAGGAATACTCCACACGTCCTAATTCGATTTGTGTTTACTTCGAGTATGACTTTAATCAGATTAAGGTCATCAATAATCTCTGTTTACATGCTAGTTTCTTAATCAGAGTATCGTCTTAATCGGATATATCGGATTGTCGTCGTCCGTGTAAACCTACTGAATGAGATATATGTGTGCATTTGAGAGCTTATTGAAAGCTGTTTAAAAGTGTGTTAGAGAAAAGGTGTTTCACGGATGTCAGAAAGTTCTAGAAGGTTTATGGACAAAGCAGGGAAAATGACTGCCAGTGCTTTTAACGGTTTAACGAGATGTAATTGAATTGTTAATGGGATAAATGGGGCACAGGTGGGTAAAGATGAGAGAGAGAGAGCGCGAGAGTGTGTGTGTGTGTGTGTGTGCATATGAAGCTGTTGAGTTCACATCAGGTGAATATGTCACCTCTCTCTCTTCCTTCTTGGTATTATTAGCGGATGATTAAAGGCCAGTCATTTTGATGTAGCCATTCTATATCCTCTTATGTACCTTTCACAGAGACATCATGGAGCAGATGTTATTTGCTTTCTCGTACACATGCAGGATATACACACACACACACACTCACACACTCACACATCAACATCTGTCTTTAATGTTGCGGTTGGTCTCTTGACAGCCTCCCTGGTAAGTTTTTATCTTGTCCTTAAATTTTGGAGGGACGTCCTGTTCTAGGTGATGTCACTGTGGTGCTCCATTTTCTCCACTTGTTGATGATGTCCTTCACGGTGTTTCATGGTACATCTAATGTTTTGGAAATTCTTTTATACCCCTCTTCTGATTGATTCCTTTCGACAAGTGAGATACCGTACATGCTTTTTAAGCTCTTTGTGGACCACGGCTTCAGCACTCAGATCAAACCAAGAAGATACCTACCTACCTGCAGAAGCAGCTGGTCTTTATTTGGAGTTAATCAGAATAATTTCATTGATGACCGGTGTATGATAATTACTTTTGAACATGAGATTGAACGTGATTGGTTCATTCTGAACCCAGCCACACCCTTGAAATAAGGCAGGTTTTATCATTTACAACTTACAACCATCTTTAAAATCTGACTTAAGACATGTTATGTTTATATTAATGTAATTCATGTAGGTTTCATATGAATTTATTTGGTTTTTATATGATTACAAAGCTTTGGAAATGTCACATGATGTATTCGGGAATAAACAAACACTTTAAATACATGTGAAAGCGCAGGTAATAATTAAGATTTTGTCTAAAATTGGTGTTAAATTATTGCCAAATTATTTATCAACCTTTCATGCGTTGTGAAAATGCTGACAGTGATAGTTTTTAAAAGATAGGCATCTATAATCAGCTCCAAAATTATTGGCACCCTTAGTAAATCCTCGGTTATAAAAATGTCTTCGTGGTTCATTTGCATAATGTCACATTGAGATCGTGTGAGACGTCTTACCTTTAATTGAAGTTAATTTATTTGAGGAAATTGTGACTTTGTTTTGACTGTGAGATTGACAGTCCGGAAATGATTTTTAATATCCGATATTTACTGTCTGTGGACACGAGCCAAAAGCAGTACGCCTTCTCTGTCGAGACGACTCGTCCTCGCGGGAGTCTGGCGTGTCCATAAAATTTGTTAGTACGATGAAAGCACATTGTTTCCAAGGTTCGATGTAAATGTGAAGTGCAGCCTGTGCATTACAGTGTATATTGGTGAGTTAATGAATGCGGTGCCTGTGTAGCTGAAGATGAAGATGAGAATATACAGGCGTGGTGGAACAGACAGAGCGCAAAACAAACGTCCGAGCACACAGTCAGAGCGGGTTGGCTCTCGTTTTAATCTAGGAAATAAATCCAATTTCCATTAGCCTAATTAATTGTGAGCTTTAGTGCAGTGGGTCTAAGAGGAATACTGGCTTGTGTGTGTGTGTGCATACTGTAATCCTCTGATGGCTATGCATCTCTGCATATGAATGAATCATCGTAGCTTTGTTACTTTTGCTAATCACTTGAATGAATTATGATATAAACGAGTCAAACGTTCAGAAGATCAGTCGTAACTACAAACATTTTCAGCCATGAAACACACTTAGGAACCAAATAAAGTTCCACCTGGCAGATTGTTTAAATAAAATAAAAAATAGGAACAAAGAGATTAGATTTTTAGGAATTATACTGATTCAGTGTCTGTTTGATAAATTCGGATTTGGGAAATCAGAAATGTGAATAAGAAATAATTTCCTACTAAGGAAACCTAAAATTCCCATATGCATGGAGAAATGTTTCGAAATCCTTTCTAGCAGTGGTCTGGGTATTGATTGCAAATTATTTTACAATTGTAAGCATGTAAAGGAGCTCATCAACTCACGAACGTGCCTTAAATTATCCGTATATAGTGGGATACAAATAATATTAATGGCTGGTTAACTAATGAGTTGTTTTTCAAGAAGGTTAAACATTTAAAAAAAAAACTACAGCTACTGTATATATGCTTGTATGTGTAGTTATTAGGAGCTAGATTCTCGATGATGTAAGAATAAAATAAAACTAATTAAAATCATGATCACTCTACGATTCTCACGAATTTTTTGACCAATTTTCAGTCTCTCCAGGATTTCGTGATTTTGCGATGGCAGAAAGTAACGCAAAATCGGACACAGTATTCGGAGGAGCTTGCGCTTTTTCAAAATCACCGCAGATTTTCCGCGGATTCGGGCCGAGACGCGTCGTGTGACGTCGTGACGACGGGCGTTTAACCAAAGCCCTCTTCGATTCACGTGCGTCGAACACGAGTACAGCTTAAAGGTCTCGTTTATTAACAAACTGTCACCGCGAAAGACAGCACGAAACAATTTCGTGCGATTTCGCCAATTAAACTAGCGTTCCGCAAAAAAACTCTGCAAGCCACATCGCAAATTTGAAGAAAAAAAAAAAGCCGCGACGAAATCAAGCGTTTTTTGGCCGCGTCGATCACAAAAAACCTCCACGAAATCCAGCACGGACCGGTTGTTTATGACTTTATGCACAACTACACAAAATGGGACCTAATGGGACGTTAACGTTGACGTGTCAGAGGAAGAACGGTGATAAAAACGCTAAGTATAAAGGAGTTGGTCGTATTAAAATCAGCAAGTTGCATTGCAGATTTTTAATAAAAGCTGCAGCAAAGTCGAGCATTTTTGGCCACGACAACCACAAAAAACCTCCGCGACTGAAATTTGTGACAAACAATATCTATATTTATTAATGGCGATGGCTCGCCTGCATTTTGAATTTACTTCACATTGTCCAAAATGCCTCTGCTAGACTTCTTACGTTTAGAAGATTAAAAGACAGTATTTCACCAGCCATGGTGTCTCTACATTGGCTTCCGTTCAAGTATAGAATCGATTTTAAAATTTTACTGTTTGTTTTTAAGGTACTACATGGTCTGGCTCCACAGTACATCAGTGATATGATTAGTCCTTATACTTCAGGCAGGGAACTTTGATCTACTAATAAATTCCCCGTGATCCTGACCCTTTCTGCTCTCTGGACCTGCCCGATCCATTCTGATGCCCTACTTCTGCTTGGAGTTCTCATCACTTGGAACTCACTCGCTGCTGCTGACCCCGCATGGACAGCGTAAAGATCATTGAGATTACTGAGGATGGTAATTGCTATGATAGCTTTAGGACTGCAATTGCCATGAACAGTTTTGTCTCCATCAGTGAACAGTTGGCTTCAACAGTTGTCACCCAGATGAAGACGGGTTCCCTTTTGAGTCGGGTTCCTCTAAAGGTTTCTTCCTCATGTCGTCTCAGGGAGTTTTTCCTCAGTAAAACTTATATTCCTGTAAAGCTATTTTGTGAAATGTCCATTGTTAAACACGCTATACAATTAAAATCGAATTGGATTACTGCTAACTCCTACATTCACGATTATAACACAAGGGTGACCGTGCGTTCTCAGTAGGAGCAGTAGTAGTACGTTCTCTCCTAGTAGCTGCCAGAGTTAAAACGAGAGCAGCCATAATAAAAGCTGGTTAAATAATCAGTCCTTTTTATTCTGTTTGTCTTTCACGAGCGATTCATAAAGCACTTGCGGATGAAAATCAATCCCTATTAGAGCGCTGTATGCCTAATACGTCCGTGGC
This sequence comes from Stegophilus panzeri, assembly GCA_024331685.1. Lineage (NCBI taxonomy): Eukaryota > Metazoa > Chordata > Actinopteri > Siluriformes > Trichomycteridae > Stegophilus > Stegophilus panzeri. Next base: position 2,274,021 of record JANDJT010000164.1, read on the forward strand.
AATTTTATCCATTTAGTCGTAGTTCAAGTTTTGTCGGTAAAGCTGCCGCTTGAGATGTGCGTGTGTATGAGGTTATGAGGTACAACGTCTGTGCTCATTGGTCAATGAGGACAATTGAAGACCACAATGAAAAAAACGATCAGAGTCACAAAACTGTATTTTTGGAGTTGTGCATCCACGGCTGTTGATTGAGCATTGAAGAATGAT
>JANDJT010000164.1:2274757-2294757 GCA_024331685.1 Stegophilus panzeri
CACTGTATTACTGTGAATACCCACGAAAGAAAGATCAGAGTCCGCGCAAGCATTTTTTCATGCTTCAATTAACACAACGTAAACAATAATGGCTGATAACTTTTGGTGTCTTCATAAAGACTATGAAAGGGTCTAGTGAACATATCATCAAGATTGTCTCTGTTCTCAACTATAATGACATAAGAAGGTTCTGAACATTTAAATTCAAATTCTGGAATTCAAGCACAATGTGACTCTGATCGTTTTATCATTGGTGCCTTCAATTTGCTGTCCTGTTTTTCTGGCAAATCGCATTAAGAAATGAATCAAGATGATGATTTTAATATGATTTCTTGTACAAGCAGTTTAATATGACAAACTCCTTTATACTTAGCGTTTTTATCATCGTTCTTCCTCTGACACATCAACATTAGGTCCCATTTTGTGTAGCTGTGCATAAAGTCATAAACAACCGGCCCGTGCTGGATTTTGTGGAGGGTTTTTGTGATCGACGCGGCCAAAAAACGCTTGATTTCGCTGCGGCTTTTTTCAGATTTGCAATGCAAGAGTTTTTTGTGCTTTTTTTGCGAAATTGTTCACGCGGTCTTTCGCGGTGATGTTTGTTGGTAAACGAGCCTTTTTAGCTGTACTCATGTTCGACGCGTGAATCGAAGAGGGCTTTGGCTGAATGCTCTCGGCCCGAATCCGCTGTGATTTTGAAAAAGCGCGAGCTCCTCCGAATATTGCGGAGTTTGTCTGATTTCGTGTAAAAAAAAAAAAAAATCCTATTAAAAATTTTTAGTCTTTTAATCTTTAATTATTAGTCTCGGATTATATGGAGTGTCCACGATAAAAGTCCCTGTGAATGAGCAGTTATTATAGAAACGATAACAAATGATGAAACGATGACCAATCAGATTAGAGAAATCAGCCACACTGTGGTATAATTTAATTTGCATAACAGCATGATCCATTGTGTTATTCCTTACATCAACCATCATGAAAAAAATAAAAATGATAACATATTTACTGTTGTGCCTGTGGCTAAACAAAATATTGTCCTAATAAAAGTGTAATGTTCTTGCCTCTACAGAAAATCCCATGTCTGTGGAGCTGAGCTGTGGTGCTGGTCCCATTCACGTGGTTCTGGAGCCTCCTCGTCCTCTGCTGCTGGACTGCCACCTGGGGAGCGCCGAGACCCCGCTCAACATCACCTGGCTCCAGGATGGGGTGGTGCTGAGCGAAAGCCAGGCCGTCCGGCTGCTTCCCAACAGCTCCCTGCTGCTCCGGCCTTCGGTCCATGACGGGAAAGATTCAGCAGGAATGGAGGGAGCCTACAGCTGTCTGAGCGGGAGCTCCTTCGGGACGCTCACCAGCCGCAGCGTCACTCTGCAGCTAGCCAGTAAATTCTCGCTTTTCCTATTAGTTAAACTAGTGTAGACTAGAGTCTTAGCCAGGCTGTGTGAAATAGTAACGTATCGGTAATCAGTTATATTATATAGGTCAGGAGTAAAATATGAAGTGACATGTTGTGATGTGTTTAATAAACGATTAAACACATGTTTTAATCTATTTCTATGCAGCTTTCACTGTACAAGGTACAGTATTACTATACTACCCTGTTACTATAGAAACGGTAACAAGTGCAGTCAGAGCTGCTGTTACCACAAATTAAACTTCTGGACCAATCAGAAGTGAGAATTCTACAGCGCTGTGGTATAAATATTCTACATTCTTCAGCACAAAAAAAGATCATTTCTATGATATGTATCACAAAAAAATGTTTACTAATAATAGTGTTGCATATTTAAAAAAAAAATATATATATATATAGATTTCAGTTCAAGGACAGTTTTATTTAATGTCTAAAAAATTTCAATGTGAAAGTGGGGGGAACATTTTAATTTACATTTCACATTTCACAGTTTTAAAATCATCAAATCAGATGTCAGATTATTAACAAAATATAACAAAACATTGTTAAAAAATGTAAAAAAAAAAAAAAAAAAAGATATTGTGATACCCACAATAGCGCAGAAGTGTTCTGTGACATCATTTATGACAATATTTATATCTATCTATCTATCTATCTATCTGTATATATATATATATATATATATATATAAATAATATATAAAATGGTGATATGTTGGTGGTGTTTTTTTTTAAAGAAATGAAAAGCCAGCTAGACGTAAAGATGAGATGATGCTGGGCGTGTTTTTACATTTTACGTAAATGGACTTGCTCGTGTTCATCATGTTTACAAAAGGACTCGAACAGCCCACTCTTGTGTGTATTCACCATTAAGTTTCGTGATTTCAAATGATCCGAGTTGATAAGTCGTGAGACATTAATGATGTTTCTCAGTCCTCCCGAGACCCTTGAAAGCTCACTTAATGGGTGATGCTAATTACAGTGTGATTTCTTCATTGTAGTCTTTTTTGTTTGTTTATTTACAACGCATCTGAGGTAAATGCTGCTGCTATATTTTTTTTTTAATGTATTTATTTTGTATTACGCTTGTGTCACGAGTGATCGACATTAGTCAAGAAGATGCCAAAAAATTCAACCTCAGCTATCCCGTTTAAATCAGCCGCCCCTGCAGTCAGTCGGTTGTGATGTAATGGTGATATGTTGGTGGTGTTTAAAAACAAACGTTTTTTTTTTTGTAAATATGATGTGCCCATTACCTGCAATCCAGACAGAAAACCAGATATCTCAGATATTTCAGAACGGTGTGCTCTTTGCCCAGTCGCTTCCTGCACTATACTTACACTGTTCTGATTGCATCGCGAAAAAAAACAAACAGTCAGAGACTACAGAGCTGCAAATCCCCGTCATCCTAATTCCCCAGTGAGAACCTGATTTCCATACAGTTTCTCTGTGGAACATTGGAATACTGAATAACTGAAAAAAAAAAAAAAGGGGGGGGGGGGGGTGCTTGGAAGCAAAAATCAATTCTCTCATGCATGCCTTCAAACAAAGCTCCGCCCCCAAATCCGTTTTTTATTCAGAAGTATTCAGATAAAATTTGATTATAGTAATCAGATAAAAGTATTTAAATAAAATATCTGACAAACTTGACCAAAACGCCACTCTGTGTAAACAGAATCAGCCATAAAATAGGATGTGTAGAAATTTTAAAAGTAAAACCCTGCAGTGACTTCTCGTGTAGCTGAATGTATAAATCTTGTACATTGTGAACATGAAAAGAAAAGCAATATCAGCAAAAAACACACACACACACACACACACACACACACACACACACAAACCATTTGGGCAGTGACGTCTATATCAGCGGGCCTCTGGTTTACAGTGGTGTGTGTGTGTGTGTGTGTGTTTATTCAGGCAGCGAGTGATGAAACACTGAAATATCCTGCGCTAATGTTTAACGAGTCGTTATCTCTCGCTCTCTGAGTATCATCCCCGAATTCTGTGTGCTCACTGAGAAACTTTGCTCAGGAGCAGGACCCTGTTTCCCGAATGCAACAAAGCGCAAAGATCAGAATACGCTACAGGAGAGATGCTTTCTACCTAATCTCATGACAGAAAGTTATGCTGAAGTTGTTCTTATGGACTTTTACATGACCTTCCAACACTGCAGCAATTCAATAAAAAGTAGTTCTGGCTCCACGCGACTGAAGATCTAGGAAAACTGTCCAGTTATATACTGTACTAACCATCACTGAAGAAAACTGCCTATTTGTTTACGTTACAATGTTTTTATTTGTTTGTCCACTCCGAAAGCATCTACTTTTCCCTTTATGCTTCATCTGTGGCCTAATTTACATAAAATCTGCATTTTTGAGATTTGAATGTTTGAGATTTGTATCAAGTAACGACGGAACCCACACTGTGTATCGGGCTAGTACAAAAAACAAACAAACAAACAAACAAACAAACAAAAACTGTGGATCGGATATCGGACAAAACATATCAGATATATCACATCCTGTAATCAAAGATTGGAATTGAATTTGGGAAACAAATTTATTTTTGGAGTTTGAAATGTTTACATAGAAAGAGACGTGTCAGCAGCGGTGGAAGCAAGTGCAGATTTATTGATAAACAGTGCAAACAAACAACAAAATAGTGAAAGCAACAATCAAAAACCTGAACCAGAGGCACGAGGAAAAGCATGAAGGCTGTGATCGGACTATGGAACAACAAAAGCTTGACAAAGAGGTGCTTACAAACTTATAAAGGGTGCTAAATCAGGGTGCATACTGGTGAGGACATGTGACATGGCCACATGACGTGCTGGGGCTGATGGGTAATGTAGTTCAGTGCCAAATTTCGCCATCGAAACCATCGAACCATCCCAGTAGCAATGTCACCAAGCTCCCGCGAAACACATGCATACTTTTTGGTCTTGCCCTTCTTTGTGCTCATGCGTGCACGTCATCTCTCCTCTGCTGTTCAACACAGTGATCGACGCCATTATGAGAAATGCATTTGTGGACAGACAAGGAGTCGAATACGACTCAATGACAGCAGCTTTGTGACTGATTTGATGTTTGCCGATGACAGAGCTGTATTCTCCATCACGGACGCAGAGGCCACCGATATCCTTTATGACATCGCTCACAAAATGCCCAGCCATATGGCCTGAAGATCATCCCGGAAAAAACCAAAGTCTTGACAACGGATGGTTCACAAGAATTCAAATATTTGGGGTCACTGGTCCAGGAGAAGAAAGTTCCTTCCACCATTGAAGGCCACAGCAGAAGTGGTGCCTATGGAAAAAGGCCAATATCTCCAATTGTCTTGTTTGCATCAGAAACATGGACTCAAGATTTTCCAAATATGATACCTGCGGCAGATCTTGGGTGTCTCCCTTCGTGATCGACTTCGCAGTGAGATCATCCGGACAAGATGAGAGAACCAGCCGTTGATCGATGAGACGATTCGGTTGAGATGGCTGAGGAGGTTTGGGCATGTCTGCCAAATGAACACCACTCGGATACCATTTCAGCTTCTCTCATGGCAACGACCAGTGGACTGGAAGGTGCAAAGTCCTGTGCCAAAGAAGACGTGGTCCAAGCAAATCGAGCAGGACCTGAAAAACCTCAGCTTCAGTCTCCACGACCCCAAGGCCATTGCCATGGATCGTATAGCATCACAGTAGCGTACCGGCTCCGGGGGCAACCCCGCCCTGTCACCAGCTAGGGACCGAAGAAGAAGAAGGAAAAAGAAGAAGCTCATGACATATACAAATCATTAACATGTATAACAGGGAATGATTGCCTTTGTTTGCTGTAATTCACTGCTGTAATCAGTGCCTGGAAGCTGATTTTGTCGTCTTTGTCACCTTGCGTACACAGATTACTATTAATTAAAAGGAAAAATCTCGCTAGAACTTTTCTGATGTTTGCTATCCACTATCTAACATACACACGGGTGTTTGTAATATGATTATAAACATTAAACATCGGAATAGCGAACCTTTTTTTTTTTTTTTCTGTAAGTGTGTGTGTGAGTTTATATCCATACTTTTTGTGTTCTTGTCAGTGTGTTTTGCATCTGATTTTAAAACTTCATTAAGTTTGTTTGGAAGTATGGAAGGAAAGAAAATAGTAAAGTTAACACCTGTGTACTGTATAAATTTATTTCTGAATGTATTTTTACTTAAAATGAAATCATTTTCCCAACACTGAATGAAATTATTATCGATTTTATCGATTAATTGTTGCAGCCCTAGTTTATTTATAACTAATTATCCTGAAAGTACTTTGTATTACCTGAAGCCTGTGTTACTCAAATGCTTCTAGTTTCACCGGATCGAAGGCTCCATCTTCACATCCTCCCACAAGCGACCTGCAGAGTTTATTGCCTTGATTACATTTCTCGCTTCATTTCCTTTCTATCTCTTCTTCCATCTTCAGGACTGTCTACTTTCCTCCGGGACCCCGAGCCTCAGGTAGTACTGGCCGGGGGTACTGCGCGCTTCGAATGCCACATAGACGGTGTACCTGCTCCCAGCATCACCTGGGAGAAAAACCACATGCCGCTTCCTGTACCTGCCGAACCAGTCAATACACCGAGGTGAGACTCGTCTGTCTGAATCATGATTAAGCAACAAATGTGCATTTTGCAGACATCGGCGTGCTGTAGGTGAGTTTATTACGTTCTAAAATGTTCAGTTGCCCTGCGAATTGCTGAAAGAAGATTCCACTTTATGTTTGTCTCCTTCCACTGTTTTATACTTTGTGAGATACGGTAAGAATTATGCATATTATTTTGTGTAGAGCCAAACCATGTAGCAAAAAAAAAACCAAACTGTTTATTTCAAAGCTTCTTTGTTGTTTTGTGCAGCTAGAGTGTTTCGTGGTTTAAATAAAAAAAAGCACAGTAATACACACACACACACACACACAAATTATTCATATCTTATAAAATATGACCCTGATACTGAATTATTCCTCTTCCATTGTTTCTGAAATGGTCTCCTAGTGATATGATTAACACAGCTCATAGAGCAGGTTCAGTTGTACATTTATTTTTATTCATTTAGCAGACGCTTTTATTATCCAAAGCGACTTACAAATGAGGAAATACAAGCAAAGCGATACATCAAGCGGAGAACAATACAAGTAGCGCTACCATACAGGATTTTTTTATTAAGGTATAGAGGAGCAAAGTGAGCAGAGTCGAGGTGGAAGAGCCCGAGTAAGTGCAGAGGTTTTTGTTGTTGTTGTTTTTTTTTTTTTAAATGGGAGGGGGAGGGGCAAGTTAGGGGTTAGTTAAGTGCTCATGGAAGAGGTGGGTCTTTAGCCGTTTTTTGTACATAGTGACGGATTCTGCTGTGCGGATTGAGTTTAGAAGTTCATTTCACCACTGAGGGACAGTCAGTTTCTGGAAGGTTCTGGAAGGGACCTCCTGCCTCGCTGAGTAGGCACTACTAAGCGTCGGTCGTTAATCGATCGCAGGTTGCATGAGGGAACGTAAACCTCAAGGAGAGTGTTGAGGTAGTGGGGTGCCGTTCCAGACAAGGTCTTGTACGTGAGCATCAAGGCCTTGAATTTGATTTGGGCGGCTACAGGAAGCCAGTGGAGGGAGACGAAGAGGGGTGTGACACGGGTCCTTTTGGTTGAAAAGAAGGCGTGCTGCTGCATTCTGAATCATCTGAAGGGGTTTGATGGAGCTGGCTGGGAGGCTCAAGAGTAGTGTGTTGCAGTAGTCCAGGTCTGAGATAACAAGAGCCTGGACTAGTGAGATAGGGTCTGATTACATTTATACCATTTTTAAATGATATTGTTACTCTTTGGCACCTATCTTTTGCACTACCTGTTATATCGGACACTTCCACACTGAAACTGTGTACCGGTCGGTGCTACACTGTCATTTACTGTGCCTATTGTCCTGTCTTAGTGGTATTGTTCTGCCCTGTGTTGTTAGCACACGTTTGCACGTGCGCATTATGTAAAAATGTGAAGGGCTTATTTAGTTCTGTGTCGTCTCATGTGGTTCGTGTGTTGTTTTCTGTAGCACCGTGGTCCTGGAGGAACGTTGTTTCGTTTCACCGTGTACTGTGTACCAGCTGTATATGGTTGAAATGACAATAAAAGCCACTTGAACTTCACCTTGAACTTGAGCAGGATCGACGCTTATGAATGAAATTCTTAAGTGGGTTACAATCTTGCCGTACCTGTGTTTAGCCTTCATTTAACAGCATTTGCTGTTCATATATGGAAGAGAAATCACGGTTTTGTAGTTCCCATAGAAACTTTCAAACTGAATTTTACAGTAGAGTGTATCCATTTTGGCTGTGACCTTCTCGTATTAGAACTCAGCGTTATTGAATCCTCAAATCAGGTCAATTTTTCTTCAGCAGCTCTGACAGCATTTCAGCTGCAAATCACATCACGTACATATTTTTGATACGAATGAGAAGGTAAAAAAAAAAAAAGGTAAAAAGTAAGGAATCATCTGGCAGATTGCCGTTGTGTACGATGAATAATACACTTTGGGTTTGTATGTGCTGTTATTGTAAAATAATAAACTTTGGGGCCGTAACTCATACCATGCTACCGTTGATTATTTTCTTGTAACAGCACATCTCCAGATGTTTTATTCATTACTTTAAAAAACCCAGGCGGTACACGCCCACACGCGACAAACTGCAAGCCAGCCTGTCGCATGCTAATGTGAACTCTGGGGCGGGGGGTGATCGAGACCTTTAACCCTTAATTCGCACACTTGTGTTTGGAGAATAAGAGCGTTTTCCGAATGAATAAATGCACAGTGGAAAATTCTTCCGTCTCCTCTTGTCACCTCTCTATCCTTGCTGCTAATAAGAACAAACGAGTTTCCCCCACCTCACACGCTCCTCCTGCACTGCGGTATCAACACATGGCTCGCTTTAAATTCACAGCTCCAGCTTTTGCGGGTCAGCGCCGTGCCGCTGAGCTCTTTGCTCTGATGTTGTGTTGTCCTGACTCAACCCCTGCTGGATGAATTCTCTACCATTGAACTAATAATTCATTCAGTCCATTCTCTCTATCTCTCTCTCTCTCACATACACACACACACACACACACAGATACTGCAGCCTCTCAAGCTGTGTATTTCCCACAATCCCACAATTCCCGGCAATCTGTCTGCTGGATTAATAGTCTATAATACGGTTTTGGAGTGGGGGAGTGAAAATGGAGGTCTCTGGAGGGTTTGTGGTGGATCAGCCAATGCCTTTTGCAACATGAGCTCTCCTCCACAGCAGCCATGATGCCATGCGGGGGAAGACAGGAGGAGGGAGATGATTATTGACGAGCAGAAGGGTCTGTTCGAGTCTGTAAAGCTCTCACGCACAATCGGCACTGACCTACATTCAGATTTTCATGTTTCAGTCACCTTTTTCCACCTGGAGTTTGTATGTGCTTTTCCTCATTCAGCCTCATTTCACTAGTGTAATTAGATGCTCGACAGTATAAGTGTATGAAAAAGTTAAAGCACAGCCTAATATTGCATGTTTTAAAAAAAAATATATATATTTATTATTATATCTGCTGTTGCTGGGCAACTGAGAAACCGAGAAACACCAAAGATAAATTAGCAAACGATTAAGGTTAACGATTTAGCTAGCTAAGACACAGCAGTCTTTTATACAAGGAAAGTAAATTTAGAATGACAGTGAAAATTAAATACGTTTGTCTGGAACGTCAACATTTTCCTCAGATGTGTTGACAAATGACAAAAAAAACAAACCACAGTATGACTAAAACGACACTTTAATGACTCGACTAGAATAAGTGTAATATGGGAAATTATAAGAATAAGCTAAAAGGATTGCTTTGAGCCTTTTGTTCAAGTGGATGGATTAAACTGTGTGTGCACTGTTGCTAGGCAACTGAGAAACTGAAAGACACCAAGCATAAACTAGCTAATGACTAAAGTAAATGGTTTAGCTAGCTAACACAGAGCTGTCTTTTATACAAACAATGTAAAGGCAGAATGTCACTGAAAACACAGTAAATTTGTCTGGAATGTCAACATTTCCCTCAGACGTGTTGGCAGATTACGGAAAAAAAAAGACTCTGTATAAACAAAATTACTATTTAATGACTTTTGGCGTTAGCCGCCGCTAGAAGGATAAATATAAGATTTGAAATGATTAGAATAAGCTAAGAGGATCACTTAACCTTCAGTAGTTAAATCCTTTTTGCTTTGATTTTCACCTCATATATGTATTTGTTAAAATGTATGCTATCTTGATTCAAAGAATTCATTATTTAATCAGTCCAACCCTAGCAAAAACAGACAGAAACATTATAAATCTGTGTGAAATATCAACTTTTTCCTCAGATGTGTTGGCAGATTACTAAAAAAATACTACATATGGCTAAAACGATAGTGTAAATATTCTTAGCGTCAGCCACTGTAATGGTTAATGTAATATGGTAATATGCTAATAATTTCGCTAGCACAGCAATTTAAAAAAAAAATATACAAACAATGTAAAGGCAGAATGACACTGAAAACACAATAAATTTGTCTGGAATATCAACATTTTCCTCAGATGTGTTGAGGAATTACTAAGAAAAAGTAATAATAATAAAAATAAATCGATCAGGACATTCCTCCATGTTGATGCTCTGTTGTAAAGCTGTGTGTTTATTTGCTATTACATACAATGAGCCACACTGTTCTCACACCTACAACATATTAGAAGACGGAAACACATTTTGTACACGTCAGGGAAGGAATGAAAAATATAACTTGCCATGGGTGTACGTCTAGTTTCTTGATCTCCCTTATAACATAGAGCACATTGAAATCATGCATGAATAGAAGTGTTACGGGTTTTTCTTTAAAAATGAAAAGGAAACGAGAGAAATTGTTTGTTACATCTTACAAAATATACATTTTCCAATAAATGTATATATAAATAATATATGAGTTATATACACTCACTTATAGGTAGCTTTAAATCTGTGCACTTTTATACAGTTATCTAATCAGCCAATCATGTGGCAGCAGCAGCACGACGCATAAACTCATGCAGATACAGATCACAAGCTTCGGTTTATGTTCACATCACACATCTGAATGAGGGAAAAGTCTGATCTCTGTGACTTTAATCGTGGCGTGGTTGTTGGTACCAGATGGGCTGGTTTGAGTGTTTCAGAAACTGCTGATCTCCTGGGATTTTCACACACAAATGGTTTAGAGTTTACCTTGAATGGTCGCGAAAAACAAAAAACATTGAGTGAGTGACAGCTCTGTGGGTGGAAATACCTTGCCAGATTGATTCCAGCTCCCAGGAAGGATATAGTAACTCAAATAATAACTCTTTACAACTGTGGTGAGCAGAAAAGCATCTGAGCACAATACACTGAGCCTTGAGGTGGACAAGCAACAACAGCAGAAGAACAAATTGGGTTCCAGAACAGGAATCTGAAGATATCATGGGCACAGTTTGGGCGAGTCTGTGCTCTTGATTTGTAGCTGCATGATATTATGCATTGCGCTGCTGCCACATGATTGGCTGATTGGATAACTCATTAAAAGTGTAGGTGTACAGGTGTTCCTATTAGAGTGGACATATAGGGAGATGGTGGATCTAGAGCATGTCCCAGGAATACACAGAACAGGAAAACATTTGTATTACCGGAATGCCTAAAGTTTCATCAAACAGTTTGACACTTATTTAAAAGCACGATTGCGTACATAGCGACGTCACTTTTTGTTGTGGCCAGCGTGGAGGAGCATGTTGCAGCCAACACGGGGGCTTTCTTGAAGAACGCATGAAATTGAGAAGAATATCTACATGCTGAACACACAAACGAAAAAAAACTTGACGTTTTTACCCTTCAAGCCCAACTTCAAAGTATGACTTGCCAAAAAGACCGGAGATTATCCCAGCCTGACAGATACAGGCATTAAGGTCTTGGCTCTTACCTACTCTACCAGCTGGAGTTGGAGAACTGTGGAGCTGCTCACTGGATGAAAGAACCAGCAGTACACGTGGATGTACGCAGCACACAGAGATACTCAGAACCTCCAGTTAACATCTCCGGATTCCACCTTCCTTGTAAAAAAAATCCTTAACCAGCTCAGTGACTGACATTCAGCAGCTTGTAGCATCACGTGAACATCCAGCTGCCGAGAGCTCCGAGTTTAACAGCTTCCAGTTTTGGAGAGATCCCTTATACAGAATTGACGAAGACTTATTAACCACGTTGGGCGGTACAGTGGTTTAGCAGTTAGTGTTATCACCATACAAATTCAGAGTCTGGTTTGATCCAGACCTCGGGTTTTGCATGTTCTCCCCATGTCTGCTTGAGGTTCCTCCGGGTTCTCTGGTTTCCTCCTACCTTCCAAATATCTCCCCATGTCTGTTTGAGGTTCCTCCGGGTTCTCCGGTTTCCTCCTACGTGCTACATGACTACACTAAATGAGCCCCTAGGTGTGAAGAACGATGGATTGGAACACCATCCAGGGTGGGATAGCCTACAGATCCATTACGACCCTGAGCAGGATGAAACGCTTACTGAAGACGAACGAACGAATGAATGAACTATTTATATTGTATTTTGGCTGGATTATATACTACATCAGTCAAGACTACTCCTGATATTAAGAAACACACATTTTAAACACGCTCTGTTTTTCTCCCTCTCTCTCATTTCTCTGTAACAGGTTTGTAACGCTTCCAAACGGCATCCTGCAGATTTTGGACGTCACAGCAGACGATGGTGGTCCGTACCGCTGCGTAGCATCTAACTCCGCTCACAAGCTCTACAGCCAAGACGCTTCACTAACTGTTACATCAGGTAGGTACCAACTCACTCACACACACACACACACACACACACACACACACACTTAAGTATGACTAGCACAAAGCCCCACTATTATCAAGCTCATCTCCTGTTTCGGAGTCTTCGTGCGTAGAGAGCCTGTTTTCAAGCGGTTTCTCGTTAGAGCGACTCTAATAAGCTTCACTCATCAACCTGATCTGCTTTCAGAGGGAAAAGAATATGAGTGGTCTAATTGCTGCTTTCAGACCACTCAACGTGAACGAGTGCGTCTGTACGTGAGCAGGATTGCGTCATTGCCCCTCTCATAGCGTATTATTATTATTATTATTATTATTATTATTATTATTATTATTATTGTATATGTGGTATGAGTGCATAAACACAGTAAGCACCAGCAGTCTGAGCCTGTTATATGCTGAGATGATCTTTACTGCATTAGCGATGGCAGTTTATGCCACAGAATTGCAGTCAATAATGTAGCGCAGGTAGAAAACAAAGGTTTATATCAATGAGCTCGTTCTAGTACGTCATCGTTTCTATAGTGACGAACACAGTGAGAAAACGAATTTTAAAAAAATAATTTTTACGGCGTCTCCCGTGTCAGCGAGAGGTAAAGCTGTAACTTTCGAACTCTCTGACCCGAGAAGAGAAAGTCTTCGGTTTGTTTTGCGAACATGACGAGGTGCGTTATAACTTTAAAAGAGAGAAACACGTGACTTTTGTAGCTTTTATTATAATGTAAATGTTCTTCTCTTTTGGAAGTCTTTGTGAACTTTTTTTGAAAGTAGAAAAGCAGAGCGCAGTGAAAGAGAGGGAGAGATAACGGTGTGAAGGATTCTGTATTTATTACCTGTATGTCCTTGAGTCTAGCTCAGAAATTTTGTCTCATGCTCTCTCTTTTTCTGTCAGCTTTGGAGAAGATCGTTGCATGCCTTTACTTTTCTTTGCCGTGTCATAAATGGGTTTCGAGTCTGTCTGTGTGTGTGTGTGTGTGTGTGAGAGAGAGAGAGAGAGAGAGAGAGTGAGTAAATAGGATGCAGATGCAGTGTATTGGATGCAAGGTTGCTTTAAAAAGAAGTTTTGGGACGCCTTTTTCCCGTTTGGTTTATTTTGAGAACCTCTACTCTGGTGCTCACTGAACAATTGATTCCCGGTTCCATGAACAGAAAAGCGCTTTACACTGGTTCTCATTCACCCATTCACACACACACACTCACACACCAATGGTAGGAGAGCTGCCATGCAAGGCGCTAACTTGTCATCGGGAGCATCTCGGGGTTCAGTGTCTTGCCCGAGGACGCTTCGGCATGTGGAGTCATGTGGGCCGGGAATCGAACCGCCAACCCTACGATTAGTGGACAACCCGCTCTACCTCCTGAGACACAGGTGGTAGACACACCCATCAGTCTCAGACCTCCTCTAATAAGCCTTCGATAAGATTTAATAATAACTTTGATTAATCGATTAGTTGGATTAAAAGGCCTGTTTTCATTTCCTGTATTTTTTCGAAAAAACATGTTATATCACGTTCCGCCCGACGTCGTCCTTCAGACACTGTGCAAATCGAAGGCTATGAAAAAGGTATTAAATGTATCTATATGGGCTATGCTATACATTGTGCATAGAAAGCAAAACAAAAGCACAAACTAAGTGTTAAGTGGTAAGAGGTTGAATGTTCTGCGGTAACACACACATTCACTCATCTGGACACAGTAACATGTTCCTTTATTCTGTAAACGTATGACACTTCTTACTTTTATATACATTATTACATGTTATAACCCCATTACAGTTACTGATCTCATAAAAAACACACTTTAGTTTATAAATATCGCTAAATATAGCATCAAACTACATATTTGATCGGAATGAATATTGTAGTCAGAGTTATCGCGCTTCCTTTCTATCGCGTGCTGTTTGATTGACGCGAAGGCGTGGACTCGCGCTCGTTCGGTGATGTTTAACGGAGACTCGCTCGCTGTCGGGACGAGGCTTTGTGTAAAGTGGAAATACCGGCGTGAATTTCTAACATTTAGAGATAAGGATATAAACATAAACATGTCATTTCTGCGCTGAAGAAAACACGTCTGGAACACGTTAAACAGCACACGCATCTGTCGCAGCGTCTGTCACGACAGGCCACGTTAATACACGTACGAGTTTGTTCGAAGCGCTTAATATAAAACGTTCTCACGTTTTGGACGACCTGGATCATGGCCTTTTCCCTCAGCAGCTCGCTCTGTGGCCTTTCCAGATGTGTTTTATTCATAGAAATGCATTTTTCACCGTCGTGAAGTGACTTCACTGACGCAGGGGTTATCCACAGTGACGTCACAGACCCGACTAATCCATAACGACAATCTCTGTCGATTATTTTAATGATCGATTGTTATCGATTTGATCAATGAGTTGTTGCAGCTCTACGGTTTTCACAGCTCCAGGTTTCGAGCCCGAGCTCGGGTTACTCTCTGTGAGTTTCTCATGTTCTCCCCGTGTCTGTGTAGGTTTCATCCATGTCCTCCGGTTTCCTCCCACCTCCCATAAACACGCCAATAAAACAATTGTTGACTCTAAACTATCTATACGTGTGAATGAGTGTGTATATGTGTGTGTGCACGGTGCCCAGAGATGGACTGGTGTTTAATTTAGAGTGTATTCCTGCCTCATGCACAGTGTTCCGGGGAAGTTTTATTTATATACCTGTAGGTCGACTTCATAGTGAGCAAGCATAGTGGATAAAAAGTTTACACACCCCTGGTAAAAATGGCAGGTATATGTAAAGTAAAAAAACCCAAAAACAAAACAAAGATAAATCGTGTCAGAACATTTTCCAAGCTCAATGTGAAACAATCAGAACAGGATGTCCCCCCCAAAATGTACAAAAGGACATAGATAAAAACGTACCAGGGAGGCTGCCAAGAGACCAACGACAACATTAAAGGAGCTGCAGGAATATCTGACGAGTACTGATTACTCTCTGCATGTGACAACAATCTCTCGTATTCTTCACATGTCTGGGCTTTGAGGTAGGGCGTCTAGACCGAAGACCTTTCTCACAAAAAACATCCAAGCTCAACTAAATCACCACAAACCGTGTGGCAAAATGTGAGACCAATTCCTAAAGGTGTAATAATTCCATAATTCCAAAAGGTTTGCTTGGTGCACAAAAACCCCCAAAAAGAACATCACACCCACGGTGAAGCACGGCGGTGGCAGCATCATGCTTCAGAGCTGCTTTTCTTCAGCCAGAACTCAGGCTTTTATCAAGGTGGGGGGAATCATGAATATCTACAGATACCAGTCGATTTTAGTGCAAAAGTACAGTAAGCTTTTAGGCGACTAACCAAGCTAAAATGGGAGGAAAAAACTTTAATCAAATTAAATGGCACTCGTCCCCCCCCTTCTCCTAATAACATCAAGAATATAAAAAAGGATTTTTATTTTTTTTTAACCAGAAAATAGTTAGCAATTCATTAATACTGCACGAGAACACAGCTACTATGTCTACAGGTGTGTTGGTTCGGATGTTGTCACACCTACACTCAAAACACACACTAAATCACATTTAAATATCGTTTCCTCGCCTGATTTCCATGTGTAATGTGATACACACGCTCGCTAACTGCGCACACAGTTTATCAGATTGCGCACGCAGATTAGTCTCTGTATTCCGGGCCTTTATGTGCATGTGTGTGTGTGTGTGTGTGTGTGTGTGTGTGTGTATGTGAATTCTAATAAAATCACAGCACATTGTGTGGGGTAATAAAATGGCTCTGGCTGTGTAGTGGCTCAGGCACTGTTTAAATAAAAATGATAATCACATGCCTCACACACACCACACACACATACACACACACACCACACACACATACCACAGCTCGTCGTACCACAGCGCTGTTGGATCCTGTAACCTGATTGGTCAGAAGGTGTTGAGTTACAGCAGCTCTGACAGTAGCGCAGCTGCAAATCACAGGTTTACGTTAATTTTAATGCATTCGTTCGAATTCGTTACCGTCTCTATAGCAACAGCTCGTTCATACGGCCGACGTCCGTGTAATTTAGCACTAATAATAAACAGATTATAAAACATGTTCGATACAGTGACGTTTTATTGAACGTTTATGTTGTTTATGTCGCAGTTTCTCAGTAACACGGCAAGCTGCGTTTTTTATGTATGTATGTATTTATTTATTTATTTTTGTCTTAGTCAGTTTAAGAGATAGAAAGACAAGGCTGGTGAGGGAATGACTTTTATATATATATATATATATATATAGCTGCTATAAAGTAAGAGATAAAGTAAGTTGTTTTGCAAACGTTCCACACTGTTAAACGAAACTATAAACAGATTAAAAAAAAAAAGTTTTTAACGAATAAAAATCGTGCTCCGGGGCAAAATGCTGTGGCGTAAGAGGAATAAAACACGATAGAGTGTTAGGTAAAAGGAAATCTTTTGGGTCGGTGAGAGTAACTCACTCGGCTTCATCACACCACCCCGTTGTTGATTATTTTCCTGTAACATCATGACACGGAGTGTTTTCTTCCTTACTTTAAAGGCTCTTAGTTATGTTCTCATGTTACATACTTCACGCTTTTTTTCACTGCATGTTAAAGTCTGGACTGTCAGATCATCAGTGCGCATATTTCTCCCTCTCGGGCTTTTTTGTTCTATAAAAACAAAAAAATATATATATATCGTATATCGACGTATATCCGTCTCTGGAGTTCCATGCATATTTGAAAATTGAGGTACTTTACCATAATGGAGGCTGTACATTTTAGAAGTGGTTATTTTCAGAAGTGTTTTTCGGAATCATACAGCCGTGACTTGAGAGTGTCTGGTATTTATAAGTAAAGGAATATATTTTTTTTCCTCGTCGAAGATTCAGCTAGACTGTAGACTCAAAGCGAGCAGACTGACCCACTTACACGCTTGTGTTTTCTTTGTTTTACTCTTTCTCAGACTCTCGCTCGCTCTCTCTCTTGCATCTTTGGAGAGTGTTTCAGACAGCTGTGTGTTGACAGGATGCCTGTTTGACCCTGAGTCACTTTCCCTTTGGCTGAATGCTTTGTCTGGTTGTCAAGATCTCACAAGCTACTGCCGTCTTGTGAGCTTGTGTGTATACACACACACCTGTAAAAAGAGAACGCTAACCCATGCTGTGTGTGTGTGTGTGTGTGTGTGTGTGTGTGTGTGTATCAGGTCCTTCAGAGGAGGGCGAGGTGATGATTGTAGCTCCTCCGCGAGACTTGACGGTGGTTTTGGGACGGCCAGCGGTGTTGGAGTGTATGGCTCACGGCCAACCCAAACCTTTCGTGTCCTGGAGTCGACGAGGTAAGATCTCACACACACACACACACACACACACACACACACACGGACGCTAGTGCTTCTTACTAAAGCCTAGCATGAACTGAGGAGTTACACAGCATGAAAAATTCAAGACTCCGCCCCTTTTTGAGGGAAAACAGTGTGGTGAACTGGACTGGAGACACTTTGCTAGCATTTGTTTTCTTAATAAAATATAAAGCTTATATTTAGCCGATATAAGGATCCACAAAGAGAAACTTTGCTGCTTCAGGTCTTGTGCCAAGAAAGCAAAAATGGGACAGAGTAAATCCATACAAAACCTTTACATAAAAAAATATAATGCAGTGCAAAAATCTTAACCTAACAATGTAACAGTAGATTACACTACACTTGTGGGCGTGTAACACCTGCTACAGTTATCACTTGTGGGCGTGGTCTGTCTAGCTTTTTCTATGTTCCCGAAGAAAAACAGCAGTAGCTTCTCATGCTAACTTGTTAAACGCAAATTAAATAGCGCGCTTATTAGTGCAAAATTTATATTGATTTATATCTTACAATCCCTGCTACTTTCTTCGAAGCTTTATTATATAATTTTATTATATATTATATTATATTATTTAAGTTTGTACACAAATTTAAAAAAAAACACCGCAGCAAAATCAAGCGTTTTTTTTTTGCCGTAACGATCACAAAAGAACGCCACGAAATTCCTGCGTTTAAAACTTTTCCAGTCGTTTTTATCTTTACTTGATGTTTTGTCAGTCATTTTTATCTTCTATCTTTTGACCAATGAAATTACATTATTTAAACAATAGAGAGGTAGGCTGTATTCTATAGTGTGTGTGTGTGTGTGTGTGTGTGTATACTTTTGAAGAACATCCTCATGTTATAGATAATATAAGATCAGTTAAGATCCATTTTTATGAATCCCTCATGGGGAAATGAAAGCGTTACAGTGGCATGATGGGTAGAAACGTAAATATACGTAAATATGACACTAGTGCTATCTTCGTTTACATGTACAGATTGAACGGTGCACGATACGTACATGATATAATTCTTATATTCGATTTTATCACTCGATCACTCTACAGGCACCTTTTCCAGAATCTGAGCACAATCCTTAATGTGATTTGTGACTGAAATGATGCGATAGATTTTTGCACATTTTATGCGCCAGTATCTGCTCGGGAAGCTGGACCAATCACATCGTCACTGTTATACAGTATATGAGAAATTCTCCAAAGCATGAGGAGCGGGCTCGTTTTTTTTTTTCTTCTTTTTTCTTGCTTGACAATCTAGCGGACCTCCAGACGTCGAGCCATTGTTCTCACTGAGCCGCAATCAAATTCTTCTCATACGTCTGATCAGAGATTTTGTCCCGCTGACATTTGCATGATAAATGCTGTGCAGCTGAAGGCGTTCTGGCAAACACGACCATGTCTAGTCTTTTTTTTTCTTTCTTTTTTTTTTTTTTATATGCAGTTTCCTTTGTCTGCTGGAAAACATGGCAGATGCTGCTGGTCAGTCCGTCCCTATAGAATTAATTACAGCAGCACCATGTGGTCTCTGTTGTTCTCTACTGCCTCCTGCTGATTAATAGTACGCATCAGACTCGGGCAGTTTTCCGTGCACAAGACGACGCTATTATATGAGGAAAATTCTCTCCAGAAAGAGGATCCCACCTTTAATTCCCTTTCTTTTATTCTCCTTACGCACGCGTAGAAATAACAATACCGAACTGTACTTTTCCTTTGTGCTGCTGTGGTACCATCAAGGGAAATATATTTTGTACCTTCAATGTGTATATTTGACTTTTTTTTAGCTTTTAGTTTATTGTCAGAGTGTACAAATGTATAAATAGTTTTATATTCACTATATTCACGTACGTACATGAAAACAAAGCCGCAAGGAAGAGTACAGTTTGGTACCTTTTATTTCTGAGGATGCGGTGGTCTGATTCTCTCCATATAATCTTTCAATAATTGAGGCTACTCATTTTGTTTTCTTTTAGTAAGAAAGTACAAGGAAAGTAATTAAGTGATGCAGCAACAAATAATCCTACAGTCCTAATTAATAGGTGTTGTGGTTAAATAAACTTTGTTTGATTTATAATTAGCGAGGCAAAATGGTGGCTGCTGTATTAGGCTTGTGCGTCATAACATTATAATCACCCCTACACGATATAACACTGCCACAATATCCAGTGATGTTCACTGCGATTATATTATATTATATTATATTATATTATATTATATTATATTACCAGACCTGCCAAATTTTACACATTTTGCATCATTGTCACGCAAAAAACTGTCAAAAGAGCAGTCTTTTTCTGGAATGGTTTCCGCAAGTGTTTTGATCTCTGTGACATGAGCTGACTCCACTCGTAAGCCCCGCCCCTTTCCCCGAACATACCCTTGCTTTCTGTCATAGTAAACAGAGAA
>JANDJT010000164.1:2304025-2315091 GCA_024331685.1 Stegophilus panzeri
GAGACGCTTTCTCATAATAACGAGACGCTTTCTCATAATAACGAGACGCTTTTCTCATAATAACGAGACGCTTTTGTCGCAATAACGAGACGCTTTTCTCGATGCTGTTCTTGTAATAACAAGATACTGATGCAGGTTATTTTTTTTTATTCTAGCGTGAATACTCTTTTGTAAGAAAAAATGTGATTGCAAATTTGTTTCAGTGAGAATTTTCAAATTAGCGTTTGTGTGTTTTCCAGGCTGGAGATAAATGACTGTACACTCACTGATTTCTGCTTTTCCAGCACGTCTCAGGAGATCCTGTTAGGTGCACTTAAACCCTTCACCCGGTATGAGCTAGCCATCCAATCCAACGGCATCAGCACCGGCGGGCCCTTCAGCAGCACGGTGGAAGAGTCCACACTCGCTGACAGTGAGTACTAAACACACCCACTGGGACATAATGGGGTTTAATTGGCCATGAGACTCTCAGCCTGTCAGTCACACCAGCCAAATGCATGCGTTTAAAAAAAACTGCAAAGTGTGTGTGTGTGTGTGTGTGTGTGTGTTTGTTTGTGTGTATATGTGCTAATTGTTCTAACCCTTCTTGTGCTGAGTTCAACTCTTAAAGAGGCTCCCGGAAGAGTAAACCCGAAACATAATAAACCCATAATTGTGTGTCAAGTATATAATGAGGATTAAAAGTGCAGTGATGCAATGAAAACTGTTCAAAACATAATATGAATGGTAAACAGGAGTGTAGGTTGGAGTGTATTTCTGTTCAACTGAATGAAAATCTGCGAGCATGGCGTGAAAATATTAAGATATTAAGTACAGGCGAAAACTAATTCAGAATTTTTCTGAATATTTTGTGTTACAACTTTCTCACATTTCGAAAACTTCTTCAAATAGCTGAAAAGAGCTTCTGCAAATTTAATACCTGACCTTTGGTTGTATCAATTTACAGACAAACTGGTTTATCCTCAGTCCTGAAGCGACCGTTCGTCTGTAGGTGCTAAACGAATAGCAGAAATGTCTTAAATCGCATATATACGTTAACGCAAACTTGTAAAACAGATGACTTATCTTGCCAGAATGTTATCCACGGGGGATATTCAAGATCTAAATATGTTCATATAACTATAAAGTTCTGAAATTAATAAACGTATAAATCAGTTACACTTTAAACAAACCCTACAAGGTCATGAAAAAGAAATTTTTTCAAAATCCACACCGATAGATTTTCCCAGTTGTGTCCATTGACTGGAGCGGCTGAGAAGAGTCCGCTGTCATTGTACAGCACAAGAGCGGCCTCTAGAGGCGACAAATTGTGTTGTGTTATTTGAAGTGTTTTTTTTTTTAATTCATTTTGGATGTCTCTATTTTTATTTTTATTTGCTATTTTGAGTGTTGTTTGGAATCTTTTATTTACTTCAATAATTATTCGTTAATATACTTAATATAAACATTTATATATTTATTTCATTTTATAAACGTACAGTACATTTTCACGGTACAGTCTGTACTGTTTATTTTTGTAATAAAGTTCAGCAATGTTTTACTTTGAGTGTTATGTTTTCATTCAGTATCAATTTTACAAACTATCGGTTGATTAATCGGATATTGGCAGGTAGGTACGGCCCGAATCAGTAATCGATATCGGTAAAATCCACTATCGCTCGACCTCTAAAGACAATATATAAGATCAGTACAATAAAACAATTTACTACACCTATACGAAGTGAACTATACAGTAGCATATAACTGCTTGGTTAGATTATTTATCAAAATCTGGGCACATTCTCTTTAGAAAAGTGCAAAGTCCAGCTGGAAAACATCAAACCTTTTTAATCTGTGTATAATCTGGGCAGGATTTTGAGACGTTTTCAGATTATTTTGCTTTACAAAGTCATAATTAAGAGTAACTTTCCTCATTGTTTAAAATTTCTTCAAATGCCAGAAACAGGCTTCTGTAAAATGTAATACCTGCCCTTCACACGTAATCATCAATCCTGAAGTGACTTTTAGTCTGCATGTAATAAAGTAATAGATTTGCATTGACTCCGCCCTCTGCCTTTTATGTACAAACACCCCGAACTGCAAGTTCATACAAAACAAAACTCTTTTGTTTGTGTGAAAGACATGTTCCTTTGTAGACCCCGGTAGTAAATTGGCTTGCACGTTGTTGTGGGTGTTTTCAAGTCTGCACATGTTTTTGCCATGAGGTAAGTTGCAACTTCTGTTGAGTGGGCGGGGCTTGTTTTGTTCTAATTTCTCTTGTAACACTTACTGCTTTATATCCTATGCCTTTGTGTGTGCATATTTGTGTTTATTGCAGGACCCTCATCTCCACCTACAGACCTACAGCTGAGCGCCATAGACTCATTCTCCGTGTTGGTGAGCTGGCGCCCCCCTCTGGAGCCTAACGGCATTATCGTAAGCTATCGAATGCTCTACAGCGGCAACCTCAGTCAGCCGGATGACCTGTGGACCAACCTGAGCCATGACGGTGAGGACACCATTACAAAACTTGACCAGGGTTGCCAGGTCACTGTGTTGCAAAAAAGCAGTCCAGTGAGAAGTTAAAGATTAAAGAGAGTTAAAGAGCTTAATAATAAAACTTAACACTCTTCCCTTCCAAACTGCTATTAATATGCTATTAATATGTACCATTGCTCAGTGTGTCGTTAAGAATATAAATAACGGCATACAGTACATTTTTAATGAAACATCTTCCTAAATCGTTATTTCACCGAGAACTCAAAAGGGGTTTGTATTATGACAGATATGTTTCTAAATAAATTACAACATCATACTGAAATAATGCCAGGACGTACCACGTACGAGGTGAGGTGAGACCACCTCGATTAGCTGCAAGTGCATGTTTTAATATATCATTCATCTAATGTATGCAAAGTTTGGTGTGGAAACTACACACCTGGCAACACTGGCTTCACTGACTGAAGATTTTTAACACCAAAAAAATAATGAGATTTTTTTTTTTCTCTTTTTTTTATGCTTCTGTTTTCTTCATTGTTTTTATATACAGGTTCTGTCACTAGCACAGAGGTTCTGGGTCTCATGAGCGGGACACGGTACTACTTTAAGATGGGGGCGTGCACGGAGGTCGGCGTTGGGCCGTTCTCTCCCGTCAAGGATGTACACACACCCCCGAAGAAATATGGTGAGTTTCAACTGTATGAGCATGCAGACACGCGCACACACACACACACACACACACACACACACACACACACGGCATTGCACTCAGACCTGCATGTATATTAATATATTGTTATATGTTAAATAAAACCTCGAAAGCTTCATGAGTGAATGTGTACTAGAGACATTTATTATTACTCAAACCACTTAAAGACCAAAAGTCTGAGTTCAATAACAATTATTATTCGTATTAAATTGGTTTTGAAGATAATATATAAGAAACAAACTGTCGTACTATTTAAATCAATCTCAGGTATACGTATTATTACGGCTCAGCAATCAGCAATATAAAGCGTGCGTGTTAGCATTCGAATCAGATATATGCAGTTAAAACATTTTTCGAAAAGTAGCAAATGGTGTGAAGGTTATAAACAAATACATTTCGGTATTTCCTTCATTTTCTATAAATGAGGAAATCAAGAATTGGAGTTCGATATGAGACTCAAATTGGGTAGTAATTCTCCGTGATTGTCAATATTAAAAGCATATGCGCTACACGTTGACCGTGGAAACCGTAAACGCTCCGGCTTGTCCTCTCTCTCTCTCCTGCAGAGTTGGACATTCATGCTGTCACTGGGATCATCGTCGGTGTGTGTCTTGGTCTTCTCTGCATCCTCGTCTGCATGTGTGTCAGCTTCCGCAACGGAAAAAGCCGGTACTTATCGACTCGTTCGTCTATAAATCGTTCTCTCTGTACGTTACGGTCAGGAGAAATCCGTCGGTTGTGCTGGACGACGGATCTGGGTGGAAGTAGTTATGGGTCAAGAGTGCAGCGTAAACATGACACACTATCCAAATCATTTGAGATCATTTCCACTGACTGATCAGAGACGCTTTGTCAGGAGACAACGCTTTGGATGTTGCAGTGTCTTTAACCGAGTCATGGCGTTACAGCAGGTGTGAATTTACGACGAGTACCCGAATATAAAGCGACAGTTTTATGAGCTTTGGTGCAGAAATACTTAATTGTATAAAACCACCACAGTTTTGAATATGTATGAGACGACACATTTGCATAGGCATGAATCTGACCTTTTTAAATATAATTGATTTCACATAACTTTGCATAGACGCCCATGAGAACGGCTCGGCGGCAAGGCTTGTTACCCAAACAGGTCCTCAGTAGCTTTGTTACCATGAGCACTTATTAGTCTCTTGGTTGGGGGTCGATTACGCCCGTTCCACTGCCGAACGGGAAGGAGCGTTGTTAAGCGTGACGGCTTTGGATGACACTCCACCTCTCGGGAGTATTCCACCTCTTGCGATAGAACGCGGTTACGGTGCTAATTTTGGATATCTGTTTGCCTTTCACTTGGCTTCTGCTTCTGTTCCCTGCCTCACCTGCTCTTAAACCAAATCCAAAAAGTCAAACAAATCTATGAGAAAATGCGGACGTGAGAAATACAGGATTTTTAAAACAATGCAGACGGGCTTTGCTCTTCTTGTTGCCCCTCTGATGAATTTTTTTGTAAATTGAAGCTCTGTCTCTCACACACCGTCTCTCTTTCTATCTCGCAGCGACACCCCTGGAGGGTTGGAACCCAGTCTGTTGAACCCCCAGTACCGCAGAAGCACCCATCCTGTACCCGCCGTCATACCTAACTGCACAGACTGCCATGAACTGGAGACCCTAATGCCCCCCGGAGCCCAGGACCCGGTTCTGCCCCTAACTGACCCTAATGAGCAGCAAAGCCTCATGGGTAGTGTAGGTGGAGCTTATGATGCACCAGCAGATCTGAAGGTGAGGTCTGCGTGTGAGTTCGTGCTCCTGTTTAAAACATTATACAGGTGTTATAAAATCAGTACAGATCTTGTTTACTCTGATTACAGAATGTAGGGTGCTGAATTTAAATTTGTCTGCTGAAGGGTGCTTTCATATATGAGGTGTTTAGTGTGTTTGAATGGAACCCTGACGTGGTCTTGCTCTGCATCCAAGTGAACTCCAGCGAGAAAGTGACTCGACTGCAGGAAGTGAATTTATTTATTTATTTATTTATTTTGAGATGCTAAAGCCTCATGCCCCATGCTCCCTGGGATAGGCTCCAGGTTCTCCGTGACCCTGTAGGATAAGCGGTATAGAAAATGGATGGACGGATGTTCTGATTTGGAGCGCATTTATATCATTAGTAAATGCATTTTGAAATCAAATCATTATGCAAACATAATGCCGGTTCAGCTCTCTTTTATTACATAATACTGAATTTTTTTTCCCTTTTTTGTGTCACCTAGCCGAGCTGGAACGGTTCAGTGAGCCGGGAGTGGGCCAGTCGGATCAGCACCTACAGAGAGACGATAACAGAAAACTCGCCGTTTCTCATTAACGGACTTCGGGACACTAAGGAGAGCAAGGTGAAAGAGAGTGTGTGCAAACCTACAGCGTATATACAGCGTAACAAAATATATGGACATACGTGGACATTCTATGGTATTTGTAATCTTAGAGCAAGATGATGTGTGTGTGTGTGTGTGTGAAAGAGGAGACATGTTGATAGAGCATGCTTCCTGTGAGCAGGAGAGAACGTAATTAACATTAAATGAACAGTGACAGTTAAATATAAATAAGCAGTGTATGACAGGAGGATGGGGTTTGAATGAAGTGCTGTAGCTCATATCCTACCAATTACACACATGCCGCACACACACACACACACACACACACCAACACACACACCAACACACACACACACACACATTGTCTCTCCGTCTCTGACAAAACAGGACCAGGATGCGCCCAGCAGGAAGGAGAGAAATCAAATTAAACCTTGATTTAGCTTTTCATTACACCTATTATTACTCCTGATTTATTCTCCAGTTGACATTTACGTCTTCATCTCGCTCTCGAGTCCCGTCATTACACTGCGTACACGCACAACAGGAAAGTGGGGGAATTAAAACTGTGATGAGGTCATCTTTTCTCAAAATGAGACTCAAGTGCATCAACTTCTCATTTCGTGACTATTAGAATGATGGATAGACGTCTTGGACTCGTCTCGTTCTAGACAGCCGCGCGTATTCGTCTTTTATAATTATACCTGGATAAACTTTGCTAACAAACCATGTAATAAATGATGGACAGTAAATGGACGTGTGTCTGCGTTGCTTACGCTGTTTGTGGTGTGTCGTATGTTGTACTGTAATTGGTGAGAAAGAAAGAAACCCCAAAGAAACAGTAGGAGAGACAGTATTAGGCAGAATTAATCCTAGTATCATGAGGCCAGTTGGAGGAAAGTTGGAATCACAGCAACACGACACAATCCTGGACGTCGGTCCTGTCGGTTCTGTACAACATCAAGAAAATCAGACCCTATCTCACCGAACAGGCTACACAGCTACTAGTCCAGGCTCTTGTCATATCAAAACAGGACTACTGCAAAGCACTACTCTTGAGCCTCCCAGCAGCTCCATCAAACCCCTTCAGATGATTCAGAATGCAGCAGCACACCTTGTTTTCAACCAAAACAACCCACGTCACACCCCTCTTCGTCTCCCTCCACTGGCTTCCTGTAGCCGCCCAAATCAAATTCAAGGCCTTGATGCTCACGTACAAGCCCTTGTCTGGAACGGCACCCCACTACCTCAACACTCTCCTTGAGGTTTATGTTCCCTCACTCAACCTGCGATCGATTAACGACCGACACCTGGTAGTTCCTACTCATCGTCGCTCTTTCCATAACCTTCACACTAACTGTTCCTCAGTGGTGGAATGAACTTCCAACCTCAATCCGGACCGCAGAATCTGTCACCATCTTCAAAAAACAGCTAAAGACCCACCTCTTCCGTGAACACCTAACCAACTCATAAAACGCCAACCCCACATTATCCTTTAAAAAACAAAAACCTTCCTCTGGCTCTTCCACCTCTACTCTGCGCACTCTGCTTTTCTAGAACTCAATTAAAGATCTTGTATGGTAGCGCTACTTGTATTGTTCTCTGCTTGATGTATCGCTCTGCTTGTGTTTCCTCATTTGTAAGGCGCTTCGCATAAAAGCGTCCGCCAAATGAATAAAAATAAATGTAAACGTGAGGTCGTGTATGTGAAAGAGGGCGGATAGCGCTTTCCTCGGAGTGTGTTACGCTGCTCTGTGATGTGGTTCTGATAGAAATCAAGGACACTGTCTTTCAAATCGAGACAAGAGAAGAGATTGTGGGCTTTCGGGAGTATCGGTTAATGCGGGGTGTCAGTTTGGAATCAATCCAGATTCATATGTCGATTGGCTCGAGGTTTGCACAAGTAAGAAGGAACGGTAACGATATGTATGAGGATGATGATGATGACGATATGCGTGCGTGTCTGTGTGTTTCAGAACAGTCGTGACGAGCATCCGCATTCTCTCGGCTCGAACCAGGTGGAGGCTGACGTGATCGTACACTCGGAGCTGTCTGATCCAGTAGAGGAGGTGCAGGAGCTTCGGAGTGACACTAATCTCTCTCTGGGGTCTCCTGTTTCACACTTCCCGTGCAGAGAGGACGCTCCACCGTCATCGTTATCCTCAATCAAACCTGACACTGAAATCCATCCTGCGTCTCACCGCACCCCCAACCACTTTCAGGATGCACTGGCTAATCACAACGGGCCGCTGGAAAACGGGCTGGCCCAGCTGACTCTGGGAGGCGCTACTGAAGAAGGGGTATCCCCTGAGCACCTCCAACCCGCTCTAGAGAACGGAGATCACAGACTCCGCCCTTCAGCGAAGGCTCTATCTCAGATAGGACTATCGGCTTCCCCTCCAGCCTTCGCCAGGTCCGGCCTCGTCCGCTCTACCTCAGGTGCGCACAGCTACCTGTGCTCCTAAGCATTAAAAGAAGAGGAGGAAACGAACCATGATGCCAATATTCCACTATTGCAACATATTGTTTTATAAGTGTGTACAGTACATACAGAATATTTTTTTAGCCCTAGAAACCATGGGTATGCTTTTTTTTTGTCCCTTTTTTTATTTTATTTTATTGTGTGCATGTATTGTATGTATTCATTTAGCATACATGGATACATGCACATGTGCTATAAATAGTATATATGAATATTGTAAATTTGGACTTTTCTTAACTCTGAAGATAGAATCAGATATCAGTGTCTGAAGATCAGAGCAGAACACGGGTCTAGTCCACACTAGCAAGAAATAGATTTGGAAAACGCCTTTTTAGCACCGTTTTCGAATCCGCTCTCCAAAGCGGATAAATCCGAAAAGGATGACGTATGGTCGTCATGTCATCACCGCAATTCCAAGATGGCCGAACTTCTAACGATGCTGTTTTGTGTATATTTTAATTTGTGAAACTGTGGTGTGCAAGAAAGTGGGGTTTTTTTTTTCTTTTTTGTATGTTCATGTTGTTATAACAAACAAAAATGTATGGAATTAAATTTGTGCCAAAACTATTGAGCATAGCTTTTCAAGAAATGAGCGAAAAGACACAATGAGAACCAGCGTGCCGTTTTCTGTCGTTTTCAAGTCTCGCTGTAGACAGGACACTTTTGGTAAACGGTTTGAAAACGTCACTTTGCAAAGCTTTCCGTTTAAATATCCGCTTGTTTATTTATTTTATTATTTACAATTGCGTTAGTGTGGACTAGGCCATAGTCAGAAGAACTGAATAGACCGATCAGAGATTAGTACTTACAAAGCAGCCGTAGACTTACAGCAAGAGTCCACAACCCTGCCACGCACTACAGAGTTCTCAGGGTTAACACACATACACACACACATATATACACACACACACACACACACACACACACACGGTCCTGGGTGGAATAACCAGAAGCTACACCTTCACCGACCTTTCTTTCAGCTTGATTAAGGCTTACCTATCAGTTTCTTTCATTCCTGTCTCTCTCTCTCTCACACACACACACACACACACACACTCACACACACACACACACACACACACAAACAAATACAAACAAATACAGAAGTTTCTATTTGCACCTGGGTGAAAACAGGAACATGTATTTGCACCCAGTTGGTGTTAGCAATATAACAGGTTACCTGTTGCTAGCATTTGTGAAAAAAATATTCTAAAAACTTTCATCCATTTTTAGCAAAGCAGTATTAAAACATCCGTTGTTGTTTTGTTTTTTTTTAGAGCTACAAACTTTACTACTAGTTATAAGTTCACAATATACTAGTTAGCTTAATCTTAGTTAGCTTTCTTGCAAATGTAATATAACAGTTAGTTATACTAATACCCTTCCACTGGGATTTATTTTCACACTAGGATGGTTAGCCTAATGTTAGCTAGCTTGCTAGTGCTACTACGTTGCTACTAGTTTAAATAGTAGTTTATTTGATGTTAGCTGTCTTGTTAGAAAAATTGCCTACTGGGGTAACCAAATCTTAGCTAGTGAACCTTGCTGTTGATTTTAATTCACAGTGTATAAGATTTGCTATTGTTAGTTATCTACAGTAGTTGCTAGCAAACTAGACTAAACACTAAG
The DNA here is from genome assembly GCA_024331685.1 of Stegophilus panzeri. Lineage (NCBI taxonomy): Eukaryota > Metazoa > Chordata > Actinopteri > Siluriformes > Trichomycteridae > Stegophilus > Stegophilus panzeri. The sequence goes on from JANDJT010000164.1 coordinate 2,313,666, forward strand.
TTTAATTTCACAATATAGTAGTTAGCATATTCTTAGCTAAGCCGGCTGGCGAACTTTGCTGCGGGTTTTAATTTCACAAGAAAGTAGTTTACTTCATGTTAGCTAGCTTGCTATGTAAGCTAAATAGCTAAGTGTTGTGTAAATAAAAACAGTCTTTTGTGCTAAGCGCTACACTGAGACAAAAATGAAGGATTTGTTCACGTCTTCTGATGAATGTTTGTGTGTTTATGAGTGCAGTTAGCGGTTCTGTGTGGCTAATGTGGGTATTTTCACCCAGGTGCAAACAGACAGTCGGATAAAACACATTCCTCGGCTGGAGTTTCTCAGGAGTTTTATGTAAATAACGACGAGGAACTGCTGAGAAAAGATGAAGGACATGTCTACTGTATATGTAGAGTCATTTGATTTGTTTAACGGGAGACCTAAAGCATGTTTGCGGGTGCTTCATACATCTACTACTCCCAGCCACTACCTCATTTAAAATGGATCCTATATTTTTCTTTCTTTCTTTCTTTTTTTGTGATTTAATTTTCAGGAATAATTTATAATTCTGAGGCCAATTTTGTGTACATGGGTTTATAAAGATTGTGATTCATAACTTTTAGCACTTGCAGAAGCCTCTGCCTCTTTCGTCTTCTGTTGATAACCCGACGCATTAACACAGCATTAACACCGCTTCCTGTCCCAACTAAAGTTCAACTTTGTTCAGTATAACAACTCTTTTTCTTTTTCTTATCCATAAGAGATTAGCGCACAGAGGACTTTCTGAACGATGGGAGACGCGTCCATGCCTCGCCTCACTCATCTTTTCTCAGGGAGCTCTGAACACACACACACACACACACACACACACACACACACACACACACACACACACACACACACACACACACACACACACACTCACTCTGTACAGGGAGTCCGAAAATATAAAAGAAGAAAGCAAACATGTCTGTTCAACTAAACTCAGTTCCTGTGTTCCTTCAGCCATAATTAGATTTTTTTTTGGTCTTGTTCTTTCACTTGTTCTTCCTCAGAACCAAACATCTCTCTCTCTCTCTCTCTCTCTCTCTCTCTCTCTCTCTCTCTTTTTCTCTCTCTCTCTCTCTCTTTTGTATTGCTGCTAAGAGCAGAAACGATTTTTTTAAATATGCATTTGAAAATGATTATTTAAGTGTCTTGTATTTGTTCTTTTGGAAAGGAAAAAATACTTATATTTCTTACATGTTAATTATTTTATTAGGAATGATTTTTACTGAAATGCTGATGTTCTTGTCGTACATCAGTCTGAGGAATTTGACCTTCTACAGTATGTTGATGTAAGACCAGTTCTGCTCTCTTTCTTTCTTTTTTTTTTCTTTTTTTCTTTCTTTTTTAAATATTACATATTATTATTACAACTAAAATGAAGTCATTTTGTGTATAT
>JANDJT010000164.1:2315120-2326431 GCA_024331685.1 Stegophilus panzeri
TATATATATCAGCTAAAAGCTCAATATTACATCGGAGTGCCAAGAGGATTACCCACCAACCACTCTTACAGGGTCCAGAGCCAGGTTTTGATGTCCTAGCTCTTATTAGCTACAGTTGAGTGCAAAAGTCTCCGTAGCTTTCCGTTAAAAGACGCCTCTGTTTGCAGATTTTCCCCTAAAGTTTTATGTTCTTTTAATGGCGTTTTAGCGTTGAAAATCTTTTACATGCTCAAGAGTTTGCATCCAGATTAATTTATTTATATGTTTAATTTGTTTCGCATTTTGTTTCACCCACTAAATTCCCAGCTTATTGTGCAGTTATTCGTCTTGAAACACATTACTGAGTAACCGCTATGATTTATTCAGTGACTGTATGAAATGTTTGAAAAGGACTGTAGGTCAGGGCCTTCAAAGAAGTTCTAAGTGTCTTATTAAGTCTTATACCACAGTGCTCTGGAATTCTCAGTTGTGATTGGTCAAAAGGTGTTGATTAATTTTCTACAACAGCTCGTTCACAGGAACATGTACGGCGGATGCTCAACGTAATCTAAGACTACTAAAAACCAGATTTAAAATGTGTTGATATTCAAGAAAGAAAAGCATGTAATCGTTGAGATGGTGAAGATTTATGTTAGGACATATGTTAGTTTATTTAACATTTATGGAAGGAGTCTCCAGCGTTAGCACAGAGTGACTGTAACAGTTTTCTGAGACAGGAAACTTCAGGACGGAGGAGTTTATTTACACTTTGTGGTTTCTCTGAAACATGACAAGCTGTGTTGTTTTTTCTTTTGTCTTACTAACTTTGAGAGAGAGAGAAAGAGGCTGGTGAGAGCGACTGTTTAGAGCTGCTGTTATATAACTGAAAATAAAGCACTTGTTTGATTCGTGGCCGTTCCACAACATAAAATGATACTATAACTGGCTGAAAGTACAACGTGTCATTCTTGAATAAATAAAAAATTGCAATCGTTGGCACGTTGCTGTGATCGAAGAGGAATAAAACACTTTAGGACATGCTGTTATGGGAAAATAATCAAATTTCCCTGTCATGATTTCGAACGACTGTAAAACCGACCGAATGAAACGTCTTGGTTCCTTCATATCGAAGTAAGGGTGCGCAAACTTTTGCACTCAACTGTATATTTCCACCTAAACCTTTTTTTGGGAAGAAAGTTTTAAAGAAAAAATATCTAATTGTGTGTTTTCCTGTGAAGTATCGTTCTATAGATATCGTGTAAAGCGTGAAACAAGGTGACACCCAACATATAACCTACGTAGATTTGCTATACGCCAAAATTTATCACCTCAGAGTTCACATAAAAGAAAAAAATGTAATGTAAAAGTCCAGTCATGATCTCAAAGACCTTCTCAGAAGGATTAGTTTGGTGCTACATCTTAGAAATGGTGCTCAGTACGGTGTTTAATCAATTCCTGTTTGTATTTTTCCATCACTCAGGTTTGTCTTATAAGAAATGAAGCAGTTTTCATAATCAGAAAATTCGCCCTTGGATCATTTTAATGTTTTTTTTTTTGTTGTTGTTGTTTTGTTTTTTTTTTATTTCCTCCTCTGGATACAGTAAACTGTGTGTAATTATTCTATATGTATTCCTCACAGATTAAGCGAAAAGTCTTTTAATTAAATGTTTAAATGAAGCCAACGCTAGGTTTAATATGTGTCTCAATGAACTATGTGCTTAATTTTGCTACATTAATGAATGTTGAATTTTACTATTCTACGATACCTTAGATGCAAATTAAAGCCTGGTCTTAGATTTCAACTGTGATTTAAACCTACCAACAAAAAAAAACAGCCTGCTAGTACTTAGTCTTAATGTATATCTGGGAAATCAACCTGTTGTGTCCTTTCCATCTCAACTCTGCCCAAATGTAGTGTTTATAAAAACGTTAGCGAATTGTGAGTGTTTTACGACGTGGAAGCCATGCTCAGAGGATAGAGATCTTTAAATAAATGTGATTTACTAATCGTTAGGTCTCATTAGATTGGAAGATTCTCATTACAGGGGTGGGAAAAGTAAAAAGAAAGTATAGTTACTGCGTCAATATCGCAATATCGGACTCAGTTGAAAGTAGATGTACAGAGCCAGAAATCTATTTGAGTGAAAGTTAAAAAAAAAATTAAAACGTATATGTGTGTATATAAGTGATCAAAAATGAGCACTCCAGATAGAACATTTATTTGATTATTTATTGTGGTAAATATTTGTTAAAAATTCTGCTGAAACCAAGAATTTGGTTAGCTGGGTAGCTAATGTTTAATAACCCTTATGCTAAAGTCGCGTTAGCAACAAAACAAAACTAGCTAAAAAACTTTTTTTTAACTAAGCTTAAAGCTGTAAATTTGATTGGATGTCAGTTTTCACAAAGCAAAGCACGACTGGCATAGCAGCTAGGCAAGAGAAAATTTGAAGGTCAAATTGAAAATGTAAGGAGTAAAAAGCACATCCTTTCTCTTGAAATTTACTCGAGTAAGAGTATTTGATTTATATAATACTCGAGTAAAGTTTAAAATAATGATAGACCACTTTGCAATGAGTCTTAATACTAATATGGCAAGTGGACTTTGATTTGCCCTTATCGTATTCCTTATGGTGTTCCACAGGGATCCATTCTTAGTCCTCTTCTTCTTTCTTGTCACATTCTTGCATCTCTACACAACAGAACTTTACAAGCATCTGTTTGTTTTGTTTTTTTGCCATCAATAAAAAGTCATTTGGTAAAACGTTGTTAAATCTTACCCTACGTTCACACTAGAAAGTGACAAGTCGCTCGAGTCGCTTGTAGTTGTAGCGAATGCTTTCTGCCGTTGCAGTGTTTTGTTTTTTTAAGTAGGTAGTAGCTATGTATATATTGCTTCTAAAGTTAACTAGTTCAACACAAATGAAATAATACACTAATCAGCGCGAAACTGTTTGTTTGCACTAGCTTTGTTCGCAGATTTCTATGCTACATTGTTCCAAGCTTTATTATTCTTTGTGATGTCCGTATACACATTTAATAAGAAGTTGTATATGACAAGATCAGTCCGTACAGGACTTTGTAGAGATTGTAGAGGACAAAAACGCTTGATTTTACTACGATTTAAAAAAAAAAAAAAGAATAATAATAATATTTTTTTTTTTTTTTGCAGAAAACTACTTGAATTGGCGAATTCGCAATTGCATGGAATTGTTTAGTCTTTCACAGTGATGTTTGTTGGTAAATGAGACCTTTTAGCTGTACTCATGTTCGTTACATGACACGTCTTGGCCCAAGTCTGCGGAAAATCTGCGGTAATTTTGAAAAATTGCAAGCTCCTCCTAATTGCAGGTAGGAACTACAGTTGGATTGGATTTGCTTCTTTAGAGCATCATACACCTAATTTGCCTAGAAATGAGAAAATCTTAATTTAAAGGTGTCGCTGAAATCTTTCGCATGTAGAAACTGTTACTTTGTCGGTCGCTACTGTGAAGTAACGTTAGCGCTATGTTTAAAGCCACACATAGGCTTGGTATCTCTATGTTCTTAACATGCGTCTTTCCTCAGGTGTGGTGTTTTTGCATAGAATCTAAAGAAACATCTCGGCATGTACGAGAATCTTTGCCTTGTTCTGGCAAACCTCCCTAAAAAAAACATCAACAAAGTAGACACATTGCACAGACTAGTTTGTTTCCATAAAACAGTGGTTAAAACCCGCTGTCTCACTGGTGCTCTGTGGTGAACTGTCACGTCTAGTGCCATCACAGCTTTGTAACTTCCTAAACCGGGTCTAAACTGATCTGGTTCAGGAACAAATTTGGTGCTCCGGTGTGTTTGTGTTCGTGACAGACACAATACCTCAGTTACAACGTGTTTTCTACTAGCACGGTGTCGTTTTATCGCTTTCTAATGTTTATCTTTCTACAGGCAAGTGTTTTGTGCTCACTGTCTTCACGTATACTGTTACTTCCTGTTCTGCAGCATCACCGTAGCTTAAGCTGTTGTGTTCAGAAAGCTTAGTCCACTGCCCAGAACTGTTTTGAAAATCAATCAAAAATCAATTTGTATGAATTTCTATGAACTTAGATAGAATTTTAACACTATGTTTGAATTTTATACGTTTCTGTTGATGTCATTCTGCCTTAACATACAGATACGTGTTAGCTAGCGAAATCGTGACCCTCGGCAGTGTCCATTTTTTCCATTTCACATCCCGATTGAAGAAAAAAAAAAAACCAATAGAAACCATTACAGAAATTCAAATGGTTTCTACTACAAATACCATTACAAACCATCAGCTAACCATTAAAACCATTACCATTATCATTATTGGTCCTTAATGGTATCCATTAGACATGTCAACAAATTACCAGTAGAGACCCACAGGGACCATTAGAGTTTCCAATAAAACCAATACAATTCCCATTATAATCATTAAAACCATTACAAATCCTCTGTATGTTGTCTTTTCATCTTCCTGTCATGAGCGTCCTTTCATGAATTCACAAAAACAAACTATACAGTTATTTTCAAGCTGACGTACATTTCTGCGCACCTCAGATTTAAAACAATTGGAAATATTTATTATGGAACATTCTGGAAAACTGCTAGCTCAATCTGATGACACAGCGCAGCCTATTCTGCTAGCACTGTAAGTTATCTCAAGGCTAGCTAGCTTAAACATTTCCAGTTAAAAATACTGATTGCACATTTAATTATGACTGTGTATAGTAAAATGTAATGTAGTGAAATTGGAGCATTTGAAACTTATCAATAAAAAAAAAATTAACTCTGGGTAGCATTACAAGCTTTTGCTCACTAGTGAGGCACTTAACTTAGCTACTTAGCGAATTTGCTAAATAATTGAAATGCTAATAAACAGAAAATTAGTACAATGCTGATATTTAGCATTAGTATTTATTTATTTTATTTTTTTAGTTTTTTTTAAATAAATGCCTGTTTTACTTAAGCAAGGAAAATGAGGTCTGTCTTGTTTGCTGGTTTTTAATGACATTTTTAATAAGAGTTAGTAGTGGATTCAGACTTTTTGGACCCAGTTCTCAGAAATTAATTTATGAAATGTTAAAATTTGTTCCTGTTTTAATGTTAATCGTCACTAGATTTAATCTCATGATCACTCAACTAAAATTTGGAGAAACTGCTTCAGGCTGAGGTTTGATAAATATGAGTTTGAGAAAACCAGCCATGCTCAAGAATTATTGGCACTGTTGATAAAGATGGAGAAAAGGGTTATGAAAAAAGTGCTTGTGTTTAGTTATTATCTCACAGTAAAATATTTCAACCTTTAATTGAAGAAGGTTTAATCTTAAATAAAAGAAAATAAAAACCCTATCAGAAGTCATGCACACACCAACCAGCCATAACATTAAACCCACCTCCTACTATTGTGTAGGTCCCCCTAGTGCTGCCACAAGACCTCTGAAGGTGTGCTGTGGTATCTGGCACCGAGACATTAGCAGCAGATCCTTTAAGTCCTGTAATTTACAATGTGGGACCTCTATGGATAGGACTAGTTTGTCCAGCACATCCCACAGATGCTCGATCGGATCGAGATCTGCACCTTGAGCTCTTTGTCATGTTCCTCAAACCGTTCCTGTGCAGTTTTTGCAGTGTGTCAGGGAGCATTATCCTGCTGAAAGAGGCCACTGCGATTTGGGAATACCGTTGCCATGAAGGCGTGTTCTTGGTCTACAACAATGTTTAGCTACATGTCAAAGTAAAATCCACATGAATGCCAGGACCGAAGGTTTACCAGCAGAACATTGCCCACAGCATCACTATTCCCATAGTGCATCCTGGTCCCATCTCTTCCCCAGGTAAGCGACCCACACGCACCCGGCTGTCCACATGATGTAAAAGAAAACGGGATTCATCAAACCAGGCCACCTTCTTCTATGCTAAATTTATATGCTAATGGCACCTTTTTTTTTTTTTTTTTTTTTTTACATAAAAAATACATTATGTGATCCTTTTATTCTTTTGAATTACCTTTAGTATTATACTCTTCCATCTTTAATGAAATCAGTGTGCTATGTAGTGTGTTAGAGCCATTAGGCTGTAGAGAGAATTATGCAGTAATCAGACAGTAATTAGACCCACAATGTGTTATCACATCACACCAGTACAATTAACCTGTCCATCTAAAAAAGATATCAGCTATTCAAATGTGCTGTGCGACACACTGCCTTTCATTTATCTCAGCATTTTACAGAGCGAATACTCGGATGAAAAGATTTCCTCCATTTCCCCCCTTATACCTAGGATAAAATGAGTTTTTTGACTACTGTTGATGCATTTCCTGAAGAAATATATTATAGCTTTGTTTCATTTGTCTAATTCTTAAACATAAAATTATTAAACTCTTTATAAATGATTACATCTCATATCCCTTCATCCCATATCAGTAAAAAAAACAAAAACAAAACAGATTTAAATTGTTTTATTGCCTATATTCTCTGCCAATTAACAGATTTCAGGGGGAAAAAAAAGAAGAAAAGAAGAAACACACTTCTTAAGATCTTTTTTTAATGTTAAAATTGGTTGTGTTTATTTGTGCTAGTCTTGCCAACATTCTAGTCAATGTTTAATAATGCTAATTTTAATGAAGAATGCCAATATTTCTGCATTGATTGTAGCTGTTCTCAATTCTACCCCTGGCTTTTTTAGTTTTATTTTAATGTTTGATGCTAATTTAGCCGTGGTAATCGCCGAGGTACTGTTTCTATAGCAACAGTGAGTGCTTCCGGTAGAGGTCGCTCTTTCCCCATTGTTCTACTTGTAGAGCTGCACGTGAAACAGGAAATTGGCTTTTGGAATAAAAAAAAGACGCCTTTCAGCTTTACTGACTAAAATAAAGAAGTAAGAAGATTCTGTACTGGGTTTAAAAGTATTTACTTTCTTCGTTTATTTATTTATTTGTTTTTAATCTTGACTTAGGTAAAAGGACTGGACTTAGGCGTTCCATAGCCTACTGATCCTAAAACAGTCAGTGGTCTAATTAATATATATTTTTTTAATGCAAATTGAAAATAATGGCTGAAAATAAAACAGTCATGCATTTTTGTACTGTATATAATTATTTGTAGCTGTAATTATTTATAGCAGATAATTATGATTATGTATAGCAGTAGCAACAAAATGGATAATAATTACCTAGGAAGGAAATTGCCTGTGACTGACTGTTATCCATGCCTTGCTCCCAGGGTTCCTTCGATAGATACTAGGAACCCTGGTAAAGAAATCCTCTGTTGCAGAGTTTTTCATAAAGATTTTAAGGGTTCCTCTTGAACGAACAAACTGAAGAAACCTCTAACATTCAAGATTTTACGTTTTTCCCTCCCAAACCTAAATCGAAAACACTTAATAGTTCTTTGGTTGTCCTCATTGGTGAGAAATTTGACCTAGAACCCAACAATAGGTTGTTTCTTTTTCACAATGGGTTCCAAACCAGAATGTTTTAGGAAGCTGTTAGAATTCTTAACTATACATGAAACCTTTTAAAGAACGCTTGAAGAACTCCTTTATCTGATTTAGAGTTCTTGGTTTTGTCCCTGTCAGGGAACACTTACTGGTTCTATGTAAAACACGTACAACTAGAAAAGATTCCAAGATGAACAACTTCATATTCTAAAAACACTTAATTATATATACAAAAAGAAAACAAACAAACTTGAAGACTTCTTATTTGAGAGTACCTAATTCACAAGAGATTCATTCATTCATTTGTCTATCTATCTATCTATCTATCTATCGTGGCTAATTATTATTATTATAATCTATCTTTCTGTCTGTCCGTTCATTCATTAATTTCATCTATCTATCTATCTATCTATCTATCGTGGGTAATTACTACTACTACTACTACTACTATTATTATTATTATTATTATTATTATTATTATTATTATTATTATTACCCAGCCTCATAACATCTGTAAAGCAGAATGAATTGTTTGAGGGGAAGGTGGCAGTCTTGTCGCTGATTCTCGCACTTGGCCGCGTCTTTTGTTCCTAAGAGAGAGAGAGAGAGAGAGAGAGAGAGAGAGAGAGAGAGAGAGAGAGAGAGAGAGATTACACCGCCAGCCGCGGTGTGCGCGTGAGGAGGTAACGGAGCGCGGTGGTTTCACGGAGAGCTACAGTATAGAGATAAACAGAGAGAGAGATAGACAGATAGACAGATAGAGAGATAACGGGAGGAAGGAAAGGAGAGATTCCCGGTGGATGTGTAAAATGGCGCGAGGGCGCGCGACTCCCGGGGACCAGCGCTTGTCGTAGGTCGCAGGAGGTTTCAGAGGAAGCCGCGTTCTCTCCTCTCCTCTTTTCTCTCCTCCTCTCTCCGGTGTGGCTTTGTTTTTATCCGCGCACACATTTGGGAAAGTGATGAACATGGCGACGGGAAGGCGCCTCCTGGCTGCTGCGCGTCTGCTCGGCATCTGGCTCGCTGCTTTTGTCGGTAAGTGGTTCCTCACATCATTCTAACAGCTTTCCTGCAGCGCACAGAACCGAGCCCGGTACAGAACCGAGCCCGGAGCGGACTGCGGTGTGGATCACAGGAGGCTTCACGCCTGGTCAGGTCAGTGTTTCACCCCCTGTGTAGTGGAGATTATTGTAAGGAGCGGTTCGGGACGCGGCCCTGACTGTCCGTCCGGACCGACCGAACTCGGCCGTGGCGTTAATCCCGTTCCTTCTGATTTCGGTGTTTTTTGGTGTCTTATTCTTCTTCAAAGCCGGTTGCTGATGTTTAAGTGAAGAATGGAGTGAGTTAGAGCTGGACAGAAGTAGTAGATTATAAAATCTCACATATGATATTCATTCATTCATTAATTCATTTAATTAATTAAACCACATGCATGTGAAACAACACGTGAAGCGTCTAAATATACACGTGATTATTCACACGTGAAGCTCATTATGTTTGCTTCACATCGTGATCGTCCTGCAATCATGTGACTAAAATGATGATTATTATGATGATGCTTTATTTATTTATTTGTTAAACCCCCCAAACATTAATTAATTTATTTATGAATTCTTCTTGTATCTGTCCAATGCAAGGATTAATTCTAGAAACCCGTACAGCTGCTTGGTTTTATTTGGATTGGTTCTGCTCATAAACACAATAAGAAAAGACTGTTCGCTCATTTGCATATTGCTCATTTGCATATCACACATGATATATTGTGCAGCCCTACAGTCTTAAACTTAAGCTTACTAGAAACATTACAGTGTCTTCAGTTTGTCGCTCTGGTAAAGATTGAAAGGTTCTGTGTAGAACCCTTTAACAATGCTTTCCAGGATAGGGTTCCATGTAGAACTGCTTTCCTTCAAAGACTGTTGTGGATGTTTAGGAAGAAAGGACATCTATCTATCTATCAATCAATCAATCAATCAATCTATCTATCTATCTATCTATCTATCTATCTATCTATCTATCTAAACCCATGTTGTAGGGTTCTATGTATGGTTCTAAGGTTCCTCCAATGGGACAAACTGAAGAAGCACAAACTCATTCTAATGGGTTTTTTTTTTTACATTCTAAAAAAATCTTAATCTTAAAGGTTATACGTAGAACTATACAACCCTATCAGAAAGGGTTCCAAACTAGAACCTTTTTTTTTTTTTTAGGAAGATAAGAAATTTTAATCTTACCTTTTGAAGAACCATTGAGGAACTCTTCATTGCAACAATCTGTGGTTTGTCTCTTTGGTGGGATCTCTTAATGGTTCTATGTGGGCGCTTTAAAAAAGGTTGTCTATTCAGAGAGGGTTCGATGTAGAATCATAAAAGGTTCCAAACTGGAACTTTTTTTTTTATACTTTTTAAGAAGTATATACAACTATACAAACATTATTTTTGAAGAACCCTTAGTTGCATCAACCTGTGGTTTGTCTCAGTGAGGGAATCCTTAATGGGTTCTATGTGGAACCCTACAACTTTGTCAGAGAAGGTAAAGTAAGACGGAAGGAAGGATGGATGGATGGACAGATGGACAGACACTTTCTGACAGAGCAACCCCCTGTTGTACAGTTCTATGTAGAACCTTTAAAGGGTTCTCCAAAGCCACAGACCGAAAAACACTTTTTTAGGCTTTTTTTTTTTTTAAGTGAAATCTTTACCTTAGAGGTTCTACGAAGAACCCTTAGAGTGCTTCCCCCTGAAGAACATCCTGTTGCATCAGTGTGTGCTTTGTCTCTCTGGGGAAACCCATAATGGTTCAATGTAGTACAATGCCGTGAAAAAGTATTTGCCCCCTTCCTGATTTCCTCTATTATTGCATATTTGTCACTCAATGATTTCAGCTCCTCATACAATATAAGACAAGGAGAACATGAGGAACCACAAAGCAAAAACATAATCATTTCTTGTGTGTTTACTCAGGTTGTCTTTGTCTTATATACATTTTTTTAAGATTTGAAACAGGTAATAAGTGTGACAAATATGCAAAAATAGAAACAGAAAAAATCAGAAAAGGGGCGAATACATTTCCACAGCACTTTACAGCTGACACACAGCACTACATGAAGCCAACGTGATGTAAACATGTCTAGCAGCAGGGTTGTGTAAGGTAGCATCGATCCTGAACGTGTCAGCGCTTTATTAAAGCAAGCGTCTGCAGTTTATTGTAATACGGCTGCAATGCTGTGGTGTTTATTACAGCGTGCATATGAAATGAGCTTTCCTTACTTTATAAAGCTGCAGCTTGTTTGTATTTATCCTGTAGTGCCTTTATTGAGACTCTTCTCTCTGTCTCTGTGTGGATATACGCTGAAGGACATGCTTTTACCTGTATTATTAACTGCTGAAGATTTACATCCCCGTCTGAACGGCTGTATTTGCAGATTTAAAGCCGTGTGGCGGTGCACAGCACTGCGCAGCTCAACATTTACAACATTTACATTTAAGTTTCAGTGCATGCTAGTTGAGGAATACTGTACATGCGGCTTAACAATCTGTACAGAGAAATCATATACAGTTCCCTCTGAAACTATTGGAACGACGAGGCTAATTCATTAGTTTGTGCTGTACACCGAAGACATTTGGGTTTGAGATTAAAAGATGGAGATGAGACGAGAGTTTAGGATTTCAGCTTTTATTTCCTGGTATTTACATCTAGATGTGTTAAACATAAAATATAGAAGCTTTTGTATCAGAACATCCAATTTTTAGGTGAGCAAAAGTATAGGAACGGATACATCTTGAAATAAATTAAAGTAAATAACACTTAACATTTGGCTGCGTGTCCCTTGGTTGCAAAAACTCATCAAACTGCATCAACCCTGTGACTCACTGACACTTGTGAAGCTTCTCCAGGT
>JANDJT010000164.1:2334470-2347754 GCA_024331685.1 Stegophilus panzeri
CACACACACACACACACACACACACCTAGTATGCTAACATGTCTGTCTGATTTCACACTCTGCCATAGTGTATGATGTTTCAACACCCGATGTGACTTGAATTGAAAAGAACACTCACACACACACACACACACACACACACACACTCACACACTCACACATTTTGCATGTTGCATGCCTTTGCAGTGTATGGGATTACAGTGTCCTCTGTCAATGAAGACCACACACACACACACACACACACACATATATGTTAACCCAGCATGTCTTGCTCTGCCTGTATGAGCATTAATTGGGTGTATGATGCTACAGTGTCCTATTGAAAAGCACACACACGCACACACACACACACACACACACACACACATCCACACACACACACACTCCATGTCTCATTCTGACAATATGAGCATAAACCTCACGCTGTGGCCTTTATGGTGTTAGAACATGCTGTGTTGAAAAGCACACACAGATACATACGAACACACACACACCCACCCACACACACACACACACACACACACACACAGAAAGAGGTGTGAGTAAGCTTAACACTGTGTGAGTAGACGCTACACCGCTGAGACGGTACACACACTCCGGCTCCAGACACAGTGGGATGGCGGCGACTGGGAGCCGTCTGTCCTCTCCTGCGCGAGTAGCAACAGGAAGTCGGGATAATACGCCTCTCATAGGACACTTTTCTCTCCTCTGTGTAGTGACTTTTCAGCTGAAAAAGCATTCCTAGTCAAAAGCACTGAACGGAGACGGACCAGTGGACGGAGACGTGATCACACGAGAGATTAGACCGAACGATATTAGTGCTGTACGTGGCATAGAAATCACATAAGCCTCATTTTATAGAAAGTGTCTGTGATAACTGTGCAGTCACACATCAACTCTCCATGGAGACGGAATCATCGTCCCCAATACCTCCACATGATCACAATTAGTCATTCCGCGATATCAACCATATAGTCGATGACTTGCTTAAGCGTGGCGGAAAACGGAGTTCCGAGGAAGAAGAATTAATCCCCGAAAAAGGACTTCCTCCGTAATAAGGAAGTGGTTCGGATACAGCATTCCCGTTTGTTTTTCCTGGGGTTACATTATGAGTAATGGTCTTTGCATTTTCATGCGATTATTAATTTTAAAACCTATTCTGTTTTTTAGCCTACTTAATCGCGGCCAGAAAGATGTTGTTTCTATAACGTTACTATTTTCATATCGTCATTTACATCATCGCCGCAAAAAATACCATGAAATATCGTGATATAGTTTTAAGTCTATATCGCCCATCCCTACGCTATAATAGGATTCGGCTCATTAATACACAGTGAATACCTTGTTGCTGCTAATGAACATACGGAAAATCAGACTTAATTATGAAACAGAAATACTTTTTTAAAGGGTGATTTTGAGAATCATTTTTATTATTCGAAGCCATTTCCTGTGTGGATGCAGTCCATACAATGTACGCTCGTATTGTGCGTTAGTATCATTAGTACTTATATTATAGCGGCATATACAGCGCTTTGTATAAGTACTGAAGATCCATATTCGTTGCAAAATGAACCACAAATACTCGTAATAAAGTTGCGATTGTATAAGTTTTCACCCTGAGGTTCTCTCCAAAAGGAAAAGGTTGTCTAATCTAATCTAATCTCATTACATTGAACAGAAACCCAACACTACTCATCAATCTGAGAACTCCATCCTTCCAGTGAAGCACGGTGGTGGTCGCATCATTTTGAGCGTTACCTTTGGTCTCTTGGTTGCGTGTCAGACTAATACTCTTCTAACTTGTTCACTGTCTTCTGTTGGACAGCCTCCTCGGGGTAGATCGGGGTTGAAGAAGGACTAAACAGCTAAAATGAACATAAAAATGGCCTGAAGATATATGTGAATGCATCTAAGTCCATTTGAATGCATATGTATAAATCTCATCATGGCCTTGGCTTTATAGCAGCTTTGTTTATGCGTTACAGTGTCTTGGAAAAAAAAAAGGTTGAACTGAATTATTAGGTAAGAAATACTTGAAATAGCGTAAAAAACGAAAACATTTGCTCAAGAAGTATGGTACGTTTAAATAGATGCTCTTCGGAGGGAATGGACTGAGGAATCTGTAGAGTAGGAAAACTGATATTCTCCCCTTTCAAGTTCATGGTGAAAGGTCACAGTGAAGCCTTTCACTGCCATGTCCTCTGTGAATTATGGTCAGGGTTTGGGTTTCCAGTTTGATGGCCATTTTTGGACCTTTTGACCCGAGACTCCAGACTGAAGGCTGGAGAACAAAGAGTGGAGTTTGTGTTAATGAAGCGTCTGACAGACATGTGAGGAGTGGCGACGTTTTTGTATGTGGTTTCCGATGCTGATGTTGGTTTTGGGGAGAATGGGTGAGCTGAAAAAGCTTTGAGCAGCATAAGTCTTCAAACAACTTCAAAGTTCTACACGTGTCTCCAAACAACACTAAAGTTTTCCAAATATTCCTCAACATACTCATATGTCCAACAACTCCAGAGTTCACCCGATAAACTCCTAAAGCTCCAAAGAATCGCCAAATATTGGCATCTCAAATACATCTCAAATTGGCATCTCATATACATCTCAAAATGACCCCAATGATCTTCAGAAACCTCTGAACATTTTCAAACATCTCCAGAGTTCTCCAAATATCTCCAAGCACCTTCAGACGCTTGACAGCTGACAAACTAGCCAAGTCTTGTGTTAGATATCCAAAACTTTTGTCCAATTTTCACATTTTTTAAGCGATTAACCCTCACATGCAAGAAAATAGTGCATGGAAACAGTCTATATAGGCTGAAACGTTGGAGAAGATGGAGAAGAATCTGGGCTCAGCCCTGTATGATTAACAGTCCAGCTAACGCCCCTGATTGAAGCTGTGATCTTGTCTCTTGTAAAGAAAGGGCAAATTGTCTCCACCGTCTTCAGCTCCTTCATCTCCATCTGCAATCAATGAGTCTTTAATAGTGCCTCCAGGTGCTCTGGACAAGTCAGAGTTTGATCTGCGGATCATTAGGCTTTGTGAGGCTCTTGTACCTCCTACTCTGGATATTGTTAGAACATGGAGCAAAAAATCCATATTTCGTTTTTAAGATGGCAGAGACGGCGATCCTTTTCATCCTGTCACTTCCTTTTGTTTCTTTTGTCCTGCTATTTTTTTTGTGTGTCTCTGTACGAGTGTGTAGTCGCAGTTCATTATAGGAGGCCAATGAGGCAGTATGACACCACATGAAAAGGGTCATTTCGCTGTAAAGAACTGCCACTGGAGAGGAAAGAAGATGCGATGAGAGCAGAACAGAGAGGCAGTTCTTCCTCAACCTGGGGGGGGGGGGGGGGGCCCTCACTCTTCAATTTGAACAAAATCACATTTCACAACATGTGATAAAGGACATTCTTCTCAAATAATAAGAAAAGACACTGTTATCTGTTTGTAGTTACATTTAATGCTGTGGATCATCCGCGAGTCAAGTTTGTTCCTATTGTCACTTACGTTATAGCAGCTGTAAACATTCTTAAAAAATTTTTTTTTAAATCTCTCTTGAAGTTAAAATGCAGCTCGTGATGTTACCGAGAAGCCGGAAAAAACCCTGTTACAAAGCGCTGACACTGGAGACTCCTTCCAAAAATGTTAAAGAAACATCTCCTCACGGAAAAACCGTTACCGTATCGACCTTTACCGTTACATGTCTTGGTTAAATAACAACTTTTTAAAATCGGTGAATTATTAGTCTTCGACTATGTAGCGTGTCCGCTGTATATGTAAGTTGTTGCTATAGAAACAATAAAGCATTAGAACGAGGGCATTAATATAAACCTGTAATTTGCAGCTGCGCTACTGTCAGAAAATTAATCAACACCTTCTGACCAATCACAAGCCAGAATTCAGCAAGGCTGTCGTTTTCATTGACTAAAGTTGCTGTTTGTCACCAGACTGTATCTAGACTAGACTAAACCATATGAGGTATTTTTGACACCGGTGCTTCTGCGGAGTGCCAGGCACACTGCCAGCCACATGGGCCTCCAATCTTCCTCTAATGGTTCACCACCAGCCGGCTGTGTTTAGCATTTAAGAGCCCTTCCTCTTTTTCCCCCTCGGTCTCTTTCAGCTTTTCAGGAGCACACACAGCCCACCGGACGCCTTTTCTCCCGCTCGGAGTGAAGCGACACAGATCTGTTCCTCGGCCTCCCGCTAGATCAAAGCGGCTTCTTTCTCTGTCTCTGTTCACTTCTGTCTTTATTCTTTTTTCTTTTCTTTTTTTCCTTCAGGAGCTCTTGCTCAATTTGTACTTCCTAGTCATTTGGGCCGTTACACAACCCCTGAAACACCCCTGAGAAAAAAGCTTTAAAGCAGGTCGTGATTAGTGAGGGCTCTTCACAGTCTCCCTCAGATAAAGACGGACCCCTGCATCGACCCCCCCCTCCTTCTCCACCCACTTTTGTGCCCGCTCTCCTCCATAAATCCGCCTTTTCCTTGTCCTCCATTTTTGACGGTGATCTGTTGGGCGCTGCTTGAAGGTCCGCCCCCCCGTGGTCTCCATCAATCTCCTGGCCCTCTCAGGAAACACTTATCTTTGTAAAAGTTATTTCTTTGATGGATTTTCCCTTCTTCTTTTAGCTCGTTACACTTCCCTCGGTACTTCGCTTGCACTCTCTCGCTCTTTCTCTCTCTCTTTTTTTTTTCTCACTCCCCCATTCTCTCTTTGCTCAAGGTTCCTCATTAGCTTGTTCTCAGGAAGCTTTTCATCATCTCAGTGCCGCATGTGGACGGTACAGCAGACCTAGCCGTGCTAATCGACACCTCCTACCTTTTCATACACGATCTCTTCACCAAGCAACCGGTCAAAGAGCCAGTTTACTACCTTTTAGCTTTTGCGGGTCTAAACTTGTGTTCTGTTGTTTTAAAGCTAATTGGAGAACGTTCAAAAATTGTTACGGTAGAATTGACATCCTTGCCGTTCCTGTGGCTGTTACAAAGCACTGAAACTGGAGACTCCTTCCATAAATCCTAAATAAATGTCCTCCTGACAGAAAATTTCACCATCGCAATGTTTATAAATCTGTTTACGTGGAGCCACGTTAATGACAGCTCCACTACTATCAGAGCCGCTCTCTAGAAAATCGAATCGTATCGTGCGGTCTACATTCTTCTCGATCTCCAGATAAGTGGCAGTTGATTCTTTCAGGTTCATGTGATCATCTAGCACTGGAGACACGCCCGTTTATATACACGGTATAGTCAGGGGACGTGTTAGACATAGAAATGGGGTCAGGCTTGTTATTACTTTGTGGTATCAAAGTGAGAAATCCTTTCGCTGTCAAGAAAAATAGACCAGCCGCCAACTTTGCGAAGCACAGTCTCGAGGGGCGGGATGAAAGGATCGGACCGGACTGAAATGGAGGTGAGAGAGATGAAGCCAGAGGTGAACAGCAGGATGAAATTATAGTAGAAGTTCTGGCCAGTGACCAAAACGTGTCCGATAATATCCAATCTGCTGTTCTTTTTTGTTCTCATCTGAATCTGCAACTTTGCAAATAAACAGATTTATTAAATTTTTAATAAATCGAATAAATCTAGATAATATTTTTTTATTATGGTATTATTAGAAAACAAGTGTAAGAATGTACTGGAACATATCAATTTCTTGGCTTCTTTCTAGAAAGAGACGCTGGAAATCAGTACATATGGCTAGATATAGACCTTATAAAGATGGGATATTTACACGTAGTAAGATATATATACAGTTGTTTTGGAATGAATGCATAAAAACAATGTGATCACTGGATTTTACAGACAGGACCTCACTTTAATTGGGCTTTGTTACTGTAGCGTTTATTACTTACGGGGCAGCTGTGGATCAGGTAGTAGAGCGGGTTGTCCACTAATCGTAGGGTCGGTGGTTCGAATCCCGGCCCACGTGACTCCACATGCCGAAGTATCCTTGGGCAAGACACTGAACCCCAAGTTGCTACCGAAGTTAGCGCCTTGCATGGCAGCTCTGCTACCATTGGTGTGTGTGTGTGAATGGGTGAATGAGAACCAGTGTAAAGCACTTTGCATAAAAGCGCTATATAAGTGCAGACCATTTACTTAAGCATCTTTATGCTAAAAATGCTAATAGTTACTATAGTAACAGCTCGTTCACAGGGACGGGTACGGTAGGGGTTCGACGTAGACGGATTTTGTTGCTATTTAACAAAGAAAAATGTCGAGTCATCATCGATACGGGGACGTTTTCTGTACGGAGGAGTTTATTTAACATTCGCGGACAGACGAGTTTACGTTTTGTGGTTTCTCGGGAACATGACGAGATGCGTTTTTAACGACGAGAGAGAAAAAAAACGTGAGAGAGAACAGGAACTGACTTGTGGTGTGGATGCTCCACAACAATAAATGTAACTATAAATAGATAATAAAAAAAAAAAAGAAAAGGAAGAAAATAAAGGGTATGACGTCATTTTTTAATAAAAGAAAATTCTAATCATTGATGTAAGAGAAGTAAAATACGTCAGGCAAATAATAAACTTCAGGGTGGTAAGAGTAAGTCCACTTCATCACACAATCCTGTCATTGATTGTTTTCCTATAACAGCACAGCACTGAGGGTTCTATTCCTTACCTAGCTGTAGTAGATAGCGGGACGTATTTCTGTGACTGCCACGTTAAGAGAATGACTTTTATATTAGAGTAATTTCAGGGGGAAAAAAATGTTGCTCTTTGTTGATCTTTGACATTTTCCCTTTGGCTTGTCCTCCTTTTTTACTCAGGTGTCTTCTTCGTATTCTCTCTCTCTCTCTCTCTCTCTGACATTTTAATAACAGATGAATTGGGACTGGAGAAGCGAAGGAACTGTCACTCGCAGCGGTCCGACATTTTCCCCTCGATCTAAGACGCCTCATTTCAAACTTTATACTCAGAATCCGCTGGGACGATTCATTTTTATTAAAAAACCGCGACACCTCCGGTAACACACAGTAGCAGTACAGTAGGAATATGTTACGGTAATGTTTGTGTCACATACGGATGAGGAATGTTGAGTACAGAGCGGCTGTGAAGAGGTCTTGTGTGGCCCACGTGAGGATTCTTTAGGGAAGGTGGTAGGTAATGAATTCAGCCTCAGTCCGGATGTCTCCGGACCACCCCGGCCTTTCTCGAACAAAAAAATGAAAAGGGGCCACAGATCCATCATCCCCGGCGGGACTGTGAGGGGTTTAATTCTCGCTGGGGGGAATTCCTCAGTAATGGAGGTTTAAAGCGGAGAGTAGCGAGGTCAAAGGCAAGGTCACGGCTCACGCCGAAGCGGAACAACTTTTCCCTTACTGAGAGTCACAGCTTTTTATTTCTGAGTGTGTGTGTGTGTGTGTGTGTGTGAGTAAAATGTGAAATGTTTCTGGTCTTTTGACCTTTACTCTGGTGTGTGTGAGAGTGTGTGTTTACATACACACCAATAACACGATTATTATTTGATTTCAGCAGATGATTCATATAGTCATGTAAACAGCGTCCTACAAGATCATAGATTCGATTTGTTATCGAGCTTCAAGAAATCTCCTGGTGTTTCAGCGTTCTAGATCTGTACACAAACATAACAAAGACATTAGTGGATTAAAATAGAGGCAAATCCTCTTGTACACCATTGCTGGGCGTTGAAACGGTGCTAGATGTAACGCATAAACAAACAAACAAACAAATAAGAGGATTTATTAGAACCATGAGTTAGTGCTCCACATGATGGATTTAAAATAACACTGTGTACATGAAGAATAAATACCGATGTAACACTCATAGCTGTGACTGAACTACGCCGTCGATAAAATGCTTTAACTGCTTACGTACAAGATATTTGATATTAAGTAGGAAAGCTCCTCAGTCGTTTAGTAAAGTTGTTGTTTTCTCGCCCGACCTTCTTCAAACTCATGTGCGCACGTTGTTTAAGGCCAATCATCGTAAATTACAAACAATCGTAAATTACAAAGTACCTTCAAAGCACCGCTGATTTATATCCAGCCACGCCCACGCACAGAAAAAAAAAAGGAAAAAAAAGACGACCATGCGCGGCTCAGCCATTCAAGTGCAGCGTCTAACGTAAACACACACTAACTCTTCCTCCTTTTATAGGGTGCCATTACTTTTGTCCTAACGGTCTCAATTAACGGATTTATTTCTTCCGGGTCATTAATATGAAACAATTTTTATGCAAAAAGTTGTGTAATTGAAATAAATAAATAATTTAAAACTCGGGTAAACCGTATAGAAAAGGTTCGAACTGCTAATGTAGTGAGTCTGCTTAAACGTAAAATTACGCAAAGTCAAAAGCCAACGTAGGATACAAACATTTTTTTGTTGTTGTTGTTTTTTCCCCGAAACAGCTGTATTTTCATGAACACGACATTTCTTCTCCATCCAGATTCATAAACGAGGTCAAACGCTACAGCGCAATATCATAGAAGTGAAACTCCGCTATGATTATTACAGTATAATCCAATTATTATACCAGTCCCTCACGTAAACTCAAAATTCTCCTGCAACGTTACGTTTTTATTGCCGAAAGATCTCTCACTGCAGCCGCGTAACTCCTCAGCAGCGTCTTTGGTCCGGTTCTTGAAGTAGCCCCCATCACTACGCCCCACTACACTTAACGGCTCCTTTACGGCGTCCAGCGCAGTTAAACCCTCTTTATGGGGCCCGGGCTATCCACCAATAAAAAGCAGCCTCTTCCTGTCCAACCCCTTTGCTCTGGATGTGTTTTGTAGCAGCTAGAAGATTGGTGTAGACATTAAAAGTAGAGGAAAATAAATAAAACGGCAGATAACTGGTGAAGTTTGAGCAGTAGGAAGTCAGTAGTGTTGAATAAGAAAGTTTGTAGTATGTTGTTTTAGACGGTTGGGTTTTTTTTTTTTTTTGTTTTTTTTTTTTTTTACATTTTTCAGCTCGTAAAGTCCGTTTAGGGTGGAGGATAAATACTGTAGAGAGTAAAGAGTGTACCATAAGGTGTGTGTAAACTGTGACGATCAGGTTGTAAGAGTCTGGGGTCCAGGAGGGATGTTCTTAGTATCGAGAGGTGGACGTGTAAGGGTTGCCAGTATTAGCGTGTTGGATTGTAATTAAACACAACAAGCAGCTCAAATGCAAACGATTTTCTTCCCCCAGAACTACAGCAAAGACAAACCACGTCCTCGTCACCACTTATACCAGTCTTTATTTCATCTTCATTACTGATTATAATGAATCGAATCCAGAGAGCAAGCTAGGCTAGTTGGTTGGCTGATACTGTAAGAGCGTTGTCATGGGTGTCATGGTGCACGTTGTATTTGATGAGCGACTTTGTGGGGTCGCGTGGAGTTCAGTATTTCACTGTAGAGTAGATTTCACTGGTCGGGGCGATGGATTCAGGATTGATTTATACGGGTTCTGTCTGAATGCATGGTTGAAGTTTATGGTTTGTTGGTTGTAGAGTGGATTTTTAAGGGTTTGGTTAATAAATGAAGCTTTAGGTTGAGGGTTGAGGGTTGCATGGTGGATGTCTACTGTACGTTTGGGTGGCTGGATGTAGTGTATTGTGAATGGTTTGGATGGTAGATGATGGGGCGTTTTTAGGGTTAAGATGATGGAATTTTAGGGTTAGGCTGGTGGATGTTGGTTGGATTTCTAAGGGTTCTGTCTGTGGATGCAAGGTGGATGTGTAGGGTTGATTCTGTGGCTATAACCTGCATTTCTCAGGTTGGGGTTATGGCTGTAGGTTGGCTGTGCAAGGGTTTAATTTGTCGGAGCAGGATGGATTTTAGGGTTACGATGACGGTCACGTGGAAAGCTTGGGTTACACTCTGTGTGGAGATTTGCAGGTTCTCTCCGTGAGTTTTCTTCCAGGTATTCAGTTTGGTGGATTAGCAACTATAAATTTACCCTAGGTGTGAATGTGAGTGTAAATAGTACACAGTGTTCCTGGGTTAAGTTCTGGATCCACCGTGACCCTGACCAGGATGAAGCTCTTACTAAAGTATGATTTAGGGGGATTTGCCTAGTGATGGCTTACACAACATGGTGGATAAACATCAATCTGATTAAGTAAAAAGTTTCAGGTAAAAGATGGGGAAAAAAGTGACAAGTAACACCAACTATAATTTAAACTATTGAGTTAAAGAAGTGGTTTCAGCAAGAAAAATCGTGAAAACTGAATTCCAAACACATATGTATTCTTTAAATAGGCAGGGATAATTGATTGTACAGGGTGAATTGTTTCTAGGAGGCTGGTAAACAGTGTTGCACTTGATCTTGAGCTTGATTTGTGCTCAGTCGCCCCTAGAGGACATGCTGTGCATGACACTGTCGGCGTTTATAGTGCACAAGAGCCGAGGCTTTTGTGTGGAATTGTGGACTATTTTCTTGTCGCAGCAGTGACGGCACATTGAGTGTTGGTGACGCTGTGCCATGAAATATCATGTCTTACAAGCAAGACTTTTAAACCAATCATATATTTTGTTATTCAGTCCCTACATCAGTCGTCAGCAACGGGTTTGTGCGCATCATCAACCTATCTGTGCTGAAATAAACGATATAAAACGCTACGTAACTATCTGAAACGGGGCGTTTTCATTTACATGGAAAATAGGCCAAAAATAGACGTCGATTTGGTTAAGCAACCTCCTCCATTTTCTTCCCTGAGAAAACCGATTCACTCGTTCGCTTGGCCCCAGTTCTCTTTTGTCATCCTCGCTTTCTCTTCTCTCCCCAATTTCTGTTCTCCTCCTCCCCCTGTCCACTCTCCATCCCTGCCTTTATGAGCAGATAGCAGGGTCAGAGGTCAGCCCAGGATGGTGAGGAGGAGGGACGGATGATGCGTGGGGGAACGGTGACCTCTCCATTGGGGCAGAATGCGCCTCCTGCCCTCACCCAAATCCCCCCCCCCCCTTTTTCTTTTCCATGCACTCCTCCCCCTCCTTTGTACTCGTTCCCCCAGTCTGATGCCCTGTCCCTCTCTCCCACGTCCCCCGAGGGCCACTGGCATTGACTTTGACTTTTGTTATGTGTTGACGAAGCCAAAATCAAGTGAATGAAGACCTAAAAGTCTAAATGCCAGCTGTGACATGAACACGCTCTCAGTTCTACATAACGCTTCAAGGAAAAATGCTAGATGTCACCAGAGATCTGTTTCTATGGTTTGATGTTTCACCAAGCTCTTTTCAGCTGGAGGACGTTCCATCCAGCCATATCACCGGTTTCAGTATCATTAACCCTTTCATGCACAAGGTTTACACTTGTGTTCAGCCCAGGACCATTAACTCCAGTATAGCAAAGCATTATAATCATTCTCCCATTTGAGTTTTAACATTCTCAATTCAAGATGGCCGACAGTTACAGAGGTTGCCTTTACACTGTCAACCGATACTGATTTTTTTTTACTTGATGTTGTTACATACGTATCTGATAACTGGTCAGATCTAAATGTCTGATCAAACAGATCCGATTTTCCTGTTCGTTCTGAAGTTATGGTCATTATTATGTGATGCACGGTCAGTCCTGGCTCCAGTGCTAAATAAATCAAATTAAAGGCCTTAAGGTAAAATGCATAGCAGGTAAAGACCACAATAATCTCAGTGGAAACACCAGACTTGCTTGTTCTTTCTACAACCACAGTGATGTAACTTGTGAAAAAAAAAAGTTGTTGTTTTTACCTGAGGGCATTTTGGCGGTGGAACGATGTAAACGCAGGAATCGGACATGGGTTAGGTCTTATGTGTATGTAAACGGGCAGGAGTTAAAAAAAAAAAAAATCTAATCTTTGTCAAAATATCAGAAATGTGCCTCAAGGCCCACAATTTAAACCCAGCACATTAAAAGATGCAGCACATTCCTCTGGTAGAACCGCGCTAGCTACTCAAGTAAAAATACTTTTAAAAACACAATAACAGTCTGATTTTATTTTTAGTAAATCTTCAACTTGTAAGTTTTTCTCTTACAGAAAATGCAAATAGAAATCTTTAAAAAAAAAAAAAGAAAAAAAAAGAAAGAAAACCCTCAAGGAACCTGTTTTTCTTTAGAAAGATAACATAGTTGTGACAGAGCTGCATTAAACACTTTTTTTGTACTTTTTGTCAGGGACAAACGTATTAGAATTAATGCTGGTTTAGACGTTAAAGTCAAGCACAACATTTATTTAATTTTTAGTAATGATAATGAACGTGCAATCTGCTGTATCTGATCATAATAGCATAAATATACTGTATACCGCAACCTGAAAGCCTAAATGAGAACGATGACCGCGTGGGCGTAAATTCATACCACTGAAAGGCAAGTATTAAATCTCCAATTGTTGATTACAGCCATTTTAAGACAGAATAAATCCATTCTCTACGGATCAGCCCTAGTGAATTAATCAGACTAATCAGATTAGTAATCAGAAGCTTGTTGTTACTGGAGTGAAGGGGGATTTGTATTAGATATTCGCTCTACAGAGTTTTCTCCTTCAAATATGAAATATGAGTGACCGTTCACCTGAGTGCAGTTTCCGGGTGATAAAGTCCACTGAAGTATTTCAATCTGGTGCGATCGTACAGTAGTGTCTGTTTTACTAGTCTTAGCTTCAACAATCCTCTAGATTACGTGTTAAATGTTTAGTTCTGGTGAATTTAAGATTAAGAATGAATCATACACAAGGCAGAGGGGAGACGCTGTGAGGAAGCGAGGGAGAATTTTTTTTTTTTTTTTCCTTTTCGGGTTTAAAACTTTTTATTATTTTATTTGCTTTGGGTGGATAATACACCTGGAACGAACACAGAGGGTTAAAACCTCCTGTCAGCCTGGGGGCCGATACTGAATTCCACAGGAACCAATTAAACAGAGTTGGAATGCGAGCAAAGGATTCTGGGGATTCTGGGAAGGGCACAACGGCCTCGTTTCATCTCCGCTGGCTCAACTGGACATGTTTGTGTGTGTGTGTGTGTGTGTGCGTGTGCGTGTGTGTGTGTTTATGAGAGGTGACAGTATGAGGGCAATATTTGTGCAAATGATTTTTAAATAGCGGTTTTGGTTTGGATTTTTTTGTTTTTTTTCTCAGATTTGTCTCAGATGTGTGTATAGTCTCACTACATAAATAGATGCTGCATCATGAAAAGCTTTTATTTTTTAAAAAAGATATATAGAATGTGAAGATACTGTATAGCGTAGAGGTGAACGAGTGCACAGAGAGGAATTTGCGTGTTGAGTGATATGTGACTGTCATGTGTTGGTGGTCTCAGATGGTCTTAGACCTCCCTCACCCCCCCACCC
>JANDJT010000164.1:2400748-2413274 GCA_024331685.1 Stegophilus panzeri
ACACGCACGTTAAACTCCGTTTATAGTCTCGATCCGTATCGCAGCCGTGTTCTGAGTACGACGTTGATGTGCGTACAGGCGTCGGAATATTCCTGCGTACACGCTAGTAAGTGTGCTGATCTACACATGCGCTGTTATTTCCTGGGAGGTTCAAGATGCTGCCGTTGCTACCCAGAATAAAGTGTTTAGATGCAACAAATGATCAATTAAAACAGCCATATTCCGGGGGTTTGGAATCAGAATATTGTCTTAATCTGCGTTTACATGACTCGATACTAATTAGACTATTTCCGTGTGTGTGTTTCTGCATATCGATGCCTTAGACCTTAAATTACTATGAACAGAAAAACATCTGCTTCAGAAGATTCTGTAAAACTGAACAAACTTGTATTCGTCACTGGAACAGAAACAGTTGAGAACACGTAACCGCATCTTTAATCAAGCGGTAACCTCGTATTCGAACACTGCTACTGGAGCTCATTTACACCGTTCTCTAAAACACACACCGAGAGAGAGAGACTCGTTTCCTCATGCGGTCATCTGGTTTCCTGCTCGTGGCGTACAGCCAAGCCCACAAGTCAAGCTTGAGCTATATAAGAGACCGCAGAAGACCGAGAGCGCACACACCATTCCTGCTGTTCTCCCAGTTGAAGTCTTCACTTCTCTAGACGACTGTGACCTGGGTGAGACATCGTTATTTCCTGTTCTTATGTTTTTATTCTTCATGATGTAATATTATTTTCATTATACGACTAAATGCTGCTACGCTTTGCGAGTGTGGTTTTTAAGTTTAACTGATACAACTGTCACCCATGTGTTCTTCACTTCTAGTACTAAATAACTAATAATAGACTTTATTAAATCAGGAACATATTTAATGGGTTTAAAAACAAACAAAACATCCTGATACTTAAATTTGTGGCTCGTATATTACGAATCTGTTTGTTGGGGTTTTTTTTTGTTTGTTTGTTTGTTTTGTGGGAAACGTGTCCGTTCACTGCCAGGGAAAAGTTTTCTTCTTACATCCTGTTTTGGTCCAACATTTAAATCCTCTAGCATTAGATAATCGAATTAATTAATGTGTGTATAAGTGAACTGAGAAATGTTTGCGATTTATTAAAAGGAAAAAAAAAAAACCCCCACAACAACGAGGTATGTGTTGAAGATTGGGGGGGAAATTTTACCTGGTTTCCGTGAACTTGTGCCCAGTGTAGCGTCGGATTCCTGTTTGTCTGATGGAGTGGAACTCGGTGTGGTCTTCTGTGGTTGTAGCCTGTCCACCTGAAGGTTTGCAGTGGTGTTGAATGCTTTTCTGCTCACCGTGGTTGTTTGAGTTACTGTAGCCTTCCTGTCTGGTGGTTCTCCTAAGACCACTCTCACTGACGAGGCTTCATCCTTACCCAGACCCTTCTTTGTTTTTCGCATCATTCTGCGAAAGCGTGAACTCTGGCGACGTGTGTGTAAAATCCCAGGAGGTCATACATTTCTGAAATACTCAAACCAGCCAAAATATCCCCCTCCCCCCCATTCTGGTGTATGATGTGAACGTTAACTGAATCTCTGCATGATTTTATGCACATGATTGGCAGATTGCATAAATATCGTATCTTAAATGAATAGGTGTGCGGGTGTATTTTTGTGGTGTTGTTGATACGAACACTGTTTTAATATCAACTGGAAGACAAATATCCGCTTACAGGAAGATCTTCACCAAACCAGTGCACTCGCCTGTTAATAAAACACTCCTTTTAGAGTCTCCTTACAATCTGAAGTAGTCTGGATCTACATTCACCGGGGTATTGGAACACTAGCTTAATGCTGTTTCTTCATTTAATTGAAAGATAGCAGGTAAACTGCAAAGCTTAAACTCAATCAGTTCAAGAACTTTCGACCGGTAAAGGGCTCGTGTTGCACGTTCACATTTTTACGTTCCCCGGATACTCACTGATGACTCTTACAGACGTGATATGGGAACGTAAGAATGTGTTTTAGATCTGTTTTCTTACTCCATGGCCTCTTTCTTTCTTTTTCCAAATCTAAACTAAAACACATTTTAATAGAGCAACAGCTAAAAAGGGTTGAACGACGCGTTCACGTATTTCTTCTTATGTAGTCTCGCGTTATTTGGGTAAAAGGGTCCGCGTTTTACGAAAGCAAGTAAGACTTTTTTTTTTTTTTTTTCTTTTCTTTTTTCTTTCTCCTCCTTCTATGCAGATACATTGCTTTAACATTTCTGACTTGTAGGAGTTCTGTGTCAGGATTATATTTAGCGTGAAAAGAAGAAAAGGTTATCACCAGAGGCGAAAGGCCGCCAGAACTGACTCGAGATGGCGTACAAGCGAACGTGGGTCTGTCGTCTTCTCCTCTTTGGAATTTCCATCACCTTCGCTCAAGGTTTGTTTCGCTTAGCCTTCTTGTTACCCCCATTAATTCACAGGCAGAGTTCATGGCACAACCACTCAATCCAGCCTATTTATAGCTTTTAATGTGAAATTATCCATGGTGAAAGTGCTAACAGGACTTTGCCAGCTGCTTTTGTTTGTAGTTGCATAACCTCATGCATTTCACCCTTCTGTAAAGATGATAAATAGCCTCCTGGTTGCGCTTCCTCTCAGAAACCGAGCTTGATAGGAAATGATGCGTGTAAGCCAGAGGCAATCTGCCACGCCGTACTGTGAGCTCGAGGTCAAGCCGTGTCAGTGTTAAGTTCCTGTGATGAACGCGGAACACATGCAAGCTCGAATAATATGAGGTCACGTACTGTTCAACTGCATGAATTAATCCTACATCGTTATCAAAACATAGAAATGAAACTTCGTCAAGCTCTAGTGGTGAGAACGTTTGTCCGTGAAGGAGACTGATCGCTAACAGATGAGTGAAAATTACACAGGAGTGTGTGTGTGTGTGTGTGTGGGGTGTTCATGATTAAACATATACATCATTTGTTTGGTTCAGGTCTGAAACATTTTCTTTTTTTTTTACGCATTCAAAACAGTGTGAGTTTGTTTATACGTGGATATAATAATGTTTTAAAATGATGTGCATTCATTTTCCTCAGAAAAAAAAAAAAAATCATGTTACATTACAATTTATCAAGGTAATTTTGACCGGATTGATTGCTACCTTTTTTTGTAGAATCTGGAACCCAAAACAGTCGCGCACACATCAAATACCAAGACAAAATTCACGCTTAGCTATATTTAAATCTGCCTGACCATCTAAAGTTTTCATGTAAAACTTATTAAATGTCTTTTACACCTCTCAGGTGCCAGTAACAATCTTTTAATTATACACTTTACACAGAGGGGTGGTGGTGGGATTTCTGGATCTAGACCTACACCTTGCTTTCTTTTAAAAGCTGCAATACAAATGAATTTTATTGTTCTGATTGAGTTGTAAATATCAATAATTTCTCTACAGGATCAAGAAGATCCATGCAGGACGATCCAGCTGTGTTCCATACCGAAGGTATTTATATCCATCATCGCACAAAAAATTTAGAAGAGTTAACATAATCAGGATTACTCCCACAGGCTGTCAACATATCTCTTCCACCTGAACGCTTTTGATTCGTCATTACTGATGTGCTGGAATTTAAATAATCTAGTGCTGAGATGGTTGTGAAAAAAAGAACGGATATTGAATGTGATGCAACGCTAAGCCAGTGTTCCCAACCTGTCCAGGTGACTACGACTGGACGACTTGGTTCAACATCGATCATCCTGGAGGGAAGGGAGATTATGAGCAGCTGGATGCGATTCGATTCTATTACCGAGCTCGTGTGTGTGAATCTCCATGGGCGCTAGAAGCTCGTACTACGGACTGGATACCAGCTCGCAGAACCGGAGAGAGAGTGCACATTGAACCCGCTGTGGGATTCTGGTGCATCAATTCAGAACAACCTGAAGGAAAGAACTGCTCTAATTATGCAGTACGTTTCCTTTGCCCAAGAGGTAAGGTTTTACGTAATAGATTTTGCTGACTGATGACAAATTTAGAACCTTGCAGAAAGACTGCAGTATATTTAGTGTTGGGTCTCTTCCATAAGTGCTGAAATTCATCTCAAACAAAAAATCCTAAGTAAGCAGTTTAGCATTTGGCTGGGGTGGAAACATTGGTTTTCTGATTAATACAAGATGCTGGAAATGTTTCCCCCAACACCATAGTAAAAACCTCATGTTTCAGTGCTTTATCTAAACACACATCCACAGGGGGACATTTGTGCTCTTTGAAGTGTGTTGGGTGTTTTTTTTTTTTCTTTTCTTGATTTAATTAACATACATCACTGTGAACTTGGCCAGAAAAGAGATTGCTGAAAACGACTGAAATGGACATCAAATGTCAAATCTCTCCATTACCCTGTTATTTAGTCACGTTTCGATCTGTACAGATCGTGCACTTCAGGTACTGTTACCTGTACACCATCGGCTCTAGGATTTCCAATTCGTTTTGATTTTGGGAATGGTCAAAATGGACGATTGTGACAGAACCTGACTATCGTTCTGCTGATGTCTGAACACCATGAAAACCTAATTGCACCTGTTGGTTTTTTAGACACCAAGCCAGAAACCCGAGGAACGTGGGGTCAGTGGTCAGACTGGACCCCGTGTCCTGCACAATGTGGCCAGGTCGCAGCCCAGGTCCGATACAGAACGTGCACAACCCAATCCAGGCAGTGCAACGGCCTAAAGATGGAGAGCAGACAGTGCAAAGGACCCACATGTCCAGGTGATGTTGCTTATTCACAAAAAAAGACATCAATAAGATACCATAGTATACACTAA
This sequence comes from Stegophilus panzeri, assembly GCA_024331685.1. NCBI lineage: Eukaryota > Metazoa > Chordata > Actinopteri > Siluriformes > Trichomycteridae > Stegophilus > Stegophilus panzeri. Next base: position 2,405,533 of record JANDJT010000164.1, read on the forward strand.
TTGATTCTTCTTTCTTTTTCTTCTTTAAACAGGGTTACATGTTTAGTACCAAAAAAAAAAAGGCCAAACTGTGCTTGTCTCTGGGATGGTACACTCATCCTTGAGTTTTCTCCTGGGGAACATGAACCTTTTTAACATTCATTTGATTGTACATAATTAGAACTTACAAGTAGTGTACCTCTAGTGGTACAACACTTCAGATTTCTAACAAATTGAAAAACATACCAGTGAGCAGGGGTCATCAACTGGCAGATGGTGGTCTGGATGTGGACCCAGACCTCACATCTTAACCAATCTAATCAAGCACTTGGAAAATAGTGTAGCAACATGGATAGTTCAGCCACTCTAATTTCTAAACATGAACCATTGCATCTTCTTCTTAGGGCCAATCACATGCATTTGTAGAAGTTATTGAGGTAGCTCAGTGAGAAAAAGCGACTGAGGAAAGTCATGTACATACCAAGCCAAATATATTTTTTTTTCTTCTAAAAAGCATCTAACTGTCTCCTTCTCTTTTGTTGATTTTAGGTTGTAGTTTGCAGTGTGTGATGGGCAAGGCAAACACAGACTGCAGTGCTTGCATGTGTGAGGATCACACAGTGCTTGGGTCAGTTCGTAGAGCTGGAAGTCTTCCAGCTCCTGGGGCAGCCATCCTCCTTTCAGGCACAAGCCCCAAACTTCTCACGCTATCTGACCACAACGGACACTTCCGTGTACCAAGGATCTGCCCAAACGGCAACACTACACTGCTGATCAAGCTGCAGGGCCACAGGCCTCAGCAGATTGTTATGCCGCTGAGCTCTGAGCCTACAACTGTACTTCATGTGAAGCTGGAGCGAGCAAGTAAGGCTCCAACATTGAATTAAATTACACTTAAATATATTGCTAACTTTCAAATGGAGAGAAATAAAAATCCCACCATGCATCTTCCTTAGAAAACCTGTATGTACAAAAGAACCCAGAGTCAAAGGTGAGGAGAAAGGGGCAGACAGCTGCCTTCTGCTGCAAGGTTACTGGTTCACCTGAACCAGATGAGTACCAATGGTAAGACACAAACCAGTTCTTAATGCAGTGTTGTGTTCAAATTTATGCAATTTGCCAAAATAAAGAACGACAACTTGATTTGTTTTCAGCCTGAACTCTTTATCTGGCACCATAAAGAGTTCAGTTTGTTCTTAAAAATTCCAAAAGGAAACAATTTCACAAAAACAGTCCCACTAAACGTTTTGTGGACCCCCCCCCTCAAGTGTGTATACATTACTCTACTTTTGGCATACAGCCACAATCTCTTAGGAAAATCCTGAAGGATTTTGAAAGGTTGAAAACCTTTCTGCTAGCAGGGAAAAACCTTTTTTGTAGTAGGGGTTAGTCTAACTAGCACCACAAGATATGTACTTAATTTCATCTCTCTGGGGAAATAAGAAAGAAAACACTTCCCAAAAGCTAGATTCATAACCATTCTTCTAACCAAGCTTTCTTCCCAGAGTGTATACACTACAATACCCTGCATATAGATATTCCTAGGAAAAGGGTTCCTCCAGTATGTTCTATTTAAACATCTAGTTTATGGCAAAACCTATGGGAGTAGTGTTCTACAAAGAATCGTTTAAGGGCTTCTCCACTGGGACAATCCAAATAACCCATGAGTGCTTCCATTTAACCTTTCAAAGTTTATGAACAAAATCTCCCCCAAAAATTAGAAAACGTACCTTTTGATATTATAATGTCACATCCTACCATCACCATAGAATGTAGACATCAATAATCCCCCATATAGATTCTTTTTGTATAATACATTACCTTTTGCTTTACTGGAAACCAGTTAATTTCTTCATTAACACTGGCTAATTCCAGGTTTCACAACGGAACTCTGCTCGAGAAGAGTGTACATCACTATGACGAGAGACTGGTTTTGAGGAACCTAAGCATGGATCAGGCTGGAGAGTACTACTGCAGAGCCACCAATGAGAATGGTGCCATTAAATCCAAGCCAGCCACACTCTCAGTCATAGGTGAGCCTTTTATATAACGGGCAAAAAAACAAAACAAAAAAATAATTCCTACCCGTTTACTTTGTTCACCTTGGAATCTCTTTCTATCTAAAAAGGTCAAGCTGACCCTTCATGCAACCCAAATCCTGAATCCCACATGATCCGTCTGCCTCATGATTGCTTCCAGAACCAGTCAAACTCATTCTACTATGACGTAGGAAGATGCCCCATAGAAACATGCAGTGGCCAGCTGGACAACGGTATTCGATGCAAAGACTCCATGTCTTTCTGCTGTGGGGTGTCCAAAATGGAAGAGAGACAGATAACATGCCAAGGATACCAGTTACCTACGATGGTGGTCACCCAATGTAGCTGCAAAAAATGTGTGGAAATAAAGACAATAGTTCGTGGGCATGCTATTGCAGCAGATACAGGAGAGCCCTTAAGGTTTGGACACATCTATATGGATGGTGCAAGGATTAGCCGAACAGGATACAAGGGCACTTTCTCCATCCAAGTTCCCACGGATACTGAACGGCTAGTTCTTACTTTTGTTGACAACATGCAAAAGTTTGTGAACACTACTAAAGTGCTTTTGTTCAACAACAAAGGTGGAGCTGTGTACCATGAGATCAAACTGCTGAGGAAAAAGCCTCCTGTTACATTAAGCTCAATCGCTAGCAACAAACTACAGCTTGGAGAAGTACAAGGTGAGGAACCTATGGCTGAGCTTGAAATTCCACCAAACTCTTTCTACAAGCAGAATGGAGAGGTATTTGTAGGTAATGTGAAGGCTAGCGTTACCTTCATGGACCCAAGAGATGTATCCACAGCGGCGGCCGCTCAAAGTGATCTTAATTTTGTTGGCACTGAAGGTGATACCTTGCCCTTGAGAACCTATGGCATGTTCTCAGTTGACTTCAGGGATGAGGCAGATGGGGAGTCACTGAATGCTGGAAAAGTAAAGGTTCGACTCGACACGGCCCAAGTCAAAATGCCGGAACACCTGGAGACAATGAAATTGTGGTCCCTCAACCCAGAGACTGGTCTTTGGGAAGAAGAAGGACAGCTTCGTATGGAGAAAAAACAACGACGAAAGCGAGAAGAAAGGACTTTCCTCGTAGGAAACATGGAAATACGAGAAAGACGGCTGTTTAACTTGGACGTGCCTGAAAACAGAAGATGCTATGTTAAAGTCAGAGCTTTCCGTAGTGAACGATATATGTCGAGTGAGCAAGTTGAAGGTGTTGTGGTAACTCTGATTAATATGGAGCCTACAGCTGGTTACTCCAGCAACCCTCGTGCATGGGGTCGGTTTGATAGTGTCATCACTGGTCCCAATGGTGCATGTCTACCTGCCTTCTGTGATGACCAAAGAGCAGACGCGTATTCAGCTTACGTCATGGCAAACCTTGGAGGTGAAGAACTGGAAGCAGTAGCTTCAGCACCGAAATTAAATCCCAACATCGTCGGTGTCCCTCAACCCTATTTGAATAAGCTGAACTACAGAAGAACAGATCACGATGATCTCAGAATCAAGAAGACGGCGTTCAGTATCAACATGGCAAAACCAAGCCCAAACGCAGCTGAAGAAGCAAACGGTCCCATTTATCCAGTTGAAAAACTGAAGGAGTGTGAAGAAGCTCCATTTAACGCACCTCACTTCCGTTTTTCAAGAGTCGAAGGAGATCGCTATGACTACAACACGGTTCCTTTCAACGAGGACGATCCAATGAGTTGGACAGAAGACTACTTGAGCTGGTGGCCAAAGCCGACGGAATACAGAGCTTGCTTCATTAAAGTAAAACTCAACAGCCCACATGAACTCAATGTCCGTTCTCGCAACATGGGAGGTACCCATCCAAGAACAGTTGGCCAACTCTATGGCCTTCGAGACACCCGTAGTATCCGAGACCGGGACCAGTCCAGTGTGTCAGCAGTCTGTTTGGAGTTCAAATGCAGTGGCATGCTGTATGACCAAGACCGAGTGGATCGCACTCTAGTAAAGGTGATCCCGCAGGGTAGTTGCAGGCGAGAGAGTGTCAACAGCATGCTACAAGAGTACTTGGTCAATCATCTTCCACTAGCTGTCAACAATGACACCAATGAGTTCACCATGCTTGCACCACTGGACCCTTTGGGCCACAATTACGGCATCTACACAGTTACCGACCAAGATCCTCGCACAGCTAAGGAGATAGCACTTGGACGCTGTTTTGATGGTACATCGGATGGGACGTCACGAGTAATGAAGAGCAATGAAGGTGTGGCATTAATCTTCACTTGTGGCGACAAAGAGGTCACCAGACAGAGCGTGTTCCAGCAGCTCCAGAATGCTCCAGGCCGGGCCATAACGGGGACTACTCGTCAAGTTAGAGGCAACCGGAGGCAGAGAGGAGACTCATCAGCCACACTCCGTAATAGCCAGAGAAGAAGTACCCACACTCCCAACAGTCGCTCTCCAGCCACCCGCCGAAGCGCCTAATGAATACGTCTAACGGAAAGGGCCTGGAGAGACCTACTTTTGTTTTGTTTTTTTTACACTTATGCATAATTCCTACATCTTATAAGATGAACTGAGCAACTAGACTTATGGGTTAGAGTACAGGTTCCGAGCCCTGGTCCTTAAGTACTCCCTCTCATGCATGGGTGTGTTAAAAATATTTTCTCTGCTCCCAACACACTTGATTCAACTAATTCTTAAGATGTAGTGGGCATGTTGGAGCAGGGATAACAAGGTGAAGGACCTGGATTAAAGAACAACTAATCCCTCTTTTACCACAAACTGAAATTAAATTGTTTCTGTTGGTATGAGGTTTAAAACATCAGCACATTCATAGCAATATTAGAAAAAAGATTATGTCCAGGAAAAAAATTAAGGAATGTTTCTTTTTTCCCCCCTCTAAACAATTTAATCACTGTTTTTTTTTTATATACACTAAATACACCTATTCTTAAGTCATATACCCCAATCACTTACCTGTACTGTGATAGTTACTACTTGAAGTTGTAAATAGTGGGATATTTATTTCATACACAATGTTAAGGAATCAGAACTTAAAATAAATGTCTATGTATTTGACTCACACTACAAGAGGTTTAAAAAAAAAAAAAACCAACAAAAAACTGGAGTTCTCACATTGACCAACATTTTTGTGAAGCAAATAATTTAAAAGGGGTTAAAACAAAAACCCAAAACAAAAGGAAAACCTCAAATATTTATTGGGAGCAAAAGTTTTTCATCTGTTCAGCCCATAATCTTCCTCCTCACTGCTACAAGCCTGCAGAAGCTACAACAAAAGACCGAGCCCCACACTCCTGCACTAGTCCTTTAAATCTACCAGCATTAGAGCAAAGTAAACCTTTAAATGGAAAGAAAGTTATTTCACTTTCAGAACAATTCAAAAGCACTCCATAAGAAATGCCACTTTCAAATTGTACTTACTTTTTTTCCCCTGCTTTTCCATCCTTTAATAAAAATAACAATAATAAGAAGTATACCTACCACCAGTGCTTCTCATGTAGTGTCTGCTGTAAATGCACTGACATTTTTAAGGGGAAAAAAAAAAAAATTGTTGAATTATGTGCATTTGATGTTGCTGACAACTGGCACTCATATAGAGATATAATTCTGTGTAAATTTCCACCAGAGGAAAATAGCCATACTTTTTTTTTGTGTGTGTGTTCTTTAACCTAGACATTCTGTATACAATTATTTTGCATAGAATATCACACTTGTGTCTATGTAAATAAAGTTGCACAGAGGTAAACACCGGCAGCTTTTTTCCCAACCAAAATAAACAATGTTTTCTGTAATATTTCACATAAGGCATTATGATGATTATTTTCTGAGGTGGGCCAATTAGAGAAGACACTTGTGCACAGATGTCTCACATCCTAAAGTCTTTGTCAGAGGCAGAGATGTAAATACAAGGCAATTTGATAGATCTTCCTTTCGTCACCAAACGGCAATTTTGGTGATAGCAGCTTCACTAAGAGTTGTTTTGACCACTGAAGCAGTAATAGTCAAAGGCTGACACAGTGTTTAGTTCAGTTTACTCCAGGATGGCACTGATGATGAGAGAAAATGAGAGACGGGGGATGCTGCATGTCTTGAGAGGGGGGCAGTTTGGGGGGTTGGCGAGGGAGATGCGATTCAGCCTTTGTCACATGAAGTCCTCATACTCATTGTAGCCGCCATCAATGTCGCCGTAATCTTCAAAGGCGTCTTTCATTTTTGCTTTCAGACCGCCGCCAGCAAGGACGAGTTTCTTTTTCTTCTTAGTACCCTTGGCTTTTTCCTATAAAGATGTGACAAACAGATAAGCAGGGACGCTGGACTTCACAGAATATCAAGAGGTTTAATGAAATGATTTGACAGTAAGCAAGCAGACAGCCCCCTCTACTGCATGGCTGAGGAATTACACTCCGGCCTACATGATATTCATGTCAGTAAGCTCTTTATCCTGGGCTTATCCTGGATGGGATGCTCAATCAGGATCGAACAACTGTGCCGCCTCCTCTAGGACACAGCCGGGCACAAAAACTTGCATCCCGGTGGCATCCAGGTGAAAAAAGGGACAACATACCTTTATTTTACACTTAAACAAATTAAAACGGAATTCTGTGACATTAAATTGAAATGGTGCTATTCTGCAACAAGACAAAGAAAGTAGTGTATGGAATCTTCCAGAATTAACATAAACGTTATGAAAAACTGAGCAGATTCCGATAGATAAGACAGTTAAAAAGGCTAAAAGTACATCACATCCAGAAAGAGTGTTTTGCCTTAGGGTGGGTGTGCAAACTTTTGCACACAACTATAATAGGAAATGTGCCTATTGGATGTGTATTGTTGATAAACTCAGTCACAATGAGCTCCTTTAATAATAATAATAATAATAGAGAAAATAACTTCACAGCTTACCTTTTCCTGCTTTTGCTTTTCAGTGAGAAGAACTGACAGGGAATTGTTGATTCTCTTTAAGTCGTCTAGTTCCACTGTGACAACCAATAATAAGCAAACTTTATACACTTCAGTGTAAAGTTTTAGCAAATACACACACACAAGTCCTAGGACATCTACTCACGTGAAATACAGAGCTCCCGAAACAACGACTCCAAAAAGTTGGAATAATGCACCGACTTTTCAAACGGTGTAATCTTGTCTCTGAGCAACTTCTCAAAAACTACAAAGTCTTCCTTCGTGGAGGGACACATGGCTTCAATCCCCGAGGCACTGTTTGTGGTCGTCGTGTCAACACCTGCAAAGTGGAGTCATCATCATCATCATCATCATCATCAAAATAAGTTCATTTCCTTTATAGGAGTTTTGTGAATAGTTATTACTAAACATTTCAGGTCCATATACAGTGCCCTCCACAAATATTGGCACCCTTGGTATGTATACATGAGCAAAGAAGGCTATGAAATTTTTTTGTCTTTATTGTTTGACCTGTTGATCTTTTGTCCAAAAAATAAAATTCACAAAAATACTCGGCTCTCATGGAGATCAAAAAATTGGCACCCCTATGAATTAATATGAGAAAAATTATATTTGACATTGATATTTAACTTTTTTTTTTTTAGTACACCTGGGTGACTAGGAACAGGAAAATTGTTTGACCATGACAGGGGTATGAATATGAGGTAACACATAGGCCAAATTCCCTTAGTCATTCATAATGGGTAAGACCAAGGAATATAGCTGTGATGTGCGGCAAAAGGTTGTTGAGCTTCACAAAATGGGAA
>JANDJT010000164.1:2413374-2426264 GCA_024331685.1 Stegophilus panzeri
TGAATCGACCTGGAATTGGACGTGTGTCTGTATCGTCTCAACGCACTGTGAAGAGGACGGTTCGAGTGGCCAAAAAAAATCTCCAAGGATCACAGCTGGAGAACTGCAGAAGTTAGTCACGTCTTGGGGTCAGAAAGTCTCCAAAACTACAATCCGAAGTCACCTACATCACCACAAGGTGTTTGGAAGGGTTTCAGGAAAAACAAACTCGAGCATCTTCAGTTTGCCAGACACTACTGGAACGTCAAATGGGATCGGGTTCTATTGTTAGATATCCATGAGAGCGGAGTATTTCTGTGAATTTTTATGAACAAAAAGATCAAAAGGTTAAACAATAAAGACAATTTCTCACAGCCTTCTTTGCTCATATTTCCCAAGAGTGCCAATATTAGTGCCCACAATTCAATTTAAAACAACATACAAGTTTCATAATTCTAAAATATATCCAGTAAACAGCAACGAGCATTAACGAACCGAAATCCGTACAAAACAGAACTACTTTCTTACGATTAGTCCGATTAGAAGGTTTAACGTTTCATTCATGAGGCTGGATACATTTTATTTTCTCAGTGAAGTAGTAAAACATGTGCAGCATATATTTAATAGTTTAACAGTTGGTTAATTTTAGATTAAGATTAATAACGATGAACGGTTTGCGTACAAACGATGTGATTTAGTGCAGATAAGATAAAGAGGCAGAGAAAAAGATCTGCTCAAATGTCAAGCATTAAAATCGATTCTTCGTTGGATTTCGTACACGTAATTTAAATAATCGTTAGATCAACCCTAGAGGAGTAAAGTCAGTACAGAAAGATGTTAAATATTACCTTCTTTCTCTCCTTGCAGCTTTGTTTTGAATTACAGTATTGAGAAAACATTAAACATACAAAAAAAAAAAAAAAAAAAAGTAAGATGCTTCTTTCAGCCATCATCATTTATCAACGACGATTAATTGATTAACTCACGTTATTAAAACAGGCATTTTGATAGAAATAACAAATATTGTCAGAAGCCGAATTGGTGAACTCGTCTATCTTTGGTTTGTTTGCCTTTTCATTCAAGGCTTTAGATGAAACACACATGGAGCAAGTGTATAAGAAACAACTGTTATGGATGACCGACACTCGACTCACCGAACGCTTCACGTGCGAGCGCCAGGTCCGACTCCTCCTGCAGCTTCTGCACGCGCAGTTTCTCGGCTGCCTGCTCTTCGGGCGTGAGCTGCGAATCGTCCTGGGTCTCTTCTAACTGTTTAAATTTTAACGGTGAGAACCCGAGCAGTTAAAAAACAAAAACACACCTTATTAAGGTCCAGATAAGCACCTAACATCACCGAATGGTGACGAGTTACCTTGTAGATTTGTTTTCATTGTCAATTTTCATTTTTAGACACACCATGATGTGAGCTCACTAGTCAAGACGAGTAAATGTAAAACAGAATGAAAATGTAAAAAATAAATAAATTATAAAAAAGGGGGTTTGGGGTGGAGGGGGGCAGCTCTAGCCCTGTAGCTAGTTTCTGGCTTGATGAGCCGCCTTCAACTAAACTAATTTACATAAACACACATAATCGGTTCAACCGGTATATCAGGTTCATGTTCAGAAAACTAGAGTAGCTGAACTTAAAAACCCAGACTCACCCTTTTCCTCAGCTCCTCTTGTTTTTTCTCCTTTACATTTTCTTTCTCTTTGATTTTAGCGCCCAGTTTTTTCTTCTCTGGAACTTTCACCTCTGAGAAACAGAAACAGAGCGAATAGGGAAAAAACAAATGAATTACACCTGGATACCATGCAATATTTTACAACCCCGACATATAATCAGATAAAAAGAGTGCAACTTAGACGTTTAATCTTAATGCGGTTTTAATGGTTGTGAATAATTTAATAAAGCACCGATGAGGAATGCCTGTAATTACCCAGACTAAACCAACCGGCGGAAACCGTTTAAATAAGACGAGGCTTTCGAACAGAGTGATAATTGTTGTAATGGTAGCATAGTCCACGCCAAAAATAATCCATCCACCATCGGTCGGTGACTGGAATACAATAGCAGACCGTTACTTCATTTCCAAACCTGCCAACAATTATAATTACGCATTTTGCGTAGGAGCGCCGTAATTTATCTGTACGCTAGTACGAGATATCACTCAAACATATGCCAAAAGTGCAGTATTTATCTCCCCAATAAAGACAGATGAACCACATATGAATCCGAAACGATGTGCGCAGATGTTCTGAACACTCAGATATTAACCGATACTTCTTATAAGCCCCACCCACTTTCACCCATCTCACGTGCTCTCGAGTGTCTCCCACAGCATCCTCTCTTTCTGTCAAAGTCAACGGAGAATATTTTGAGTTCATTCACATGAACCACGATCTATTCGTGCATGTTCAACTCGTCACTGACTTCCTGTTTTAGGAGGAAGTCATCTAGATATGCGCTTAATTGATATCGTATACGCGTTATTTCATCCCTCGTTACGCATTTCAGTTCATTTCCATTAATCACTTTACAGCTCACGTTTCCACCCATCCGCATCCTTCTGCTAAAGTTAGCAAGCTGTATTTCTGACTAATCGAGACTTAACAGTGTTTGAAGCTAAACCCGGAAGAAAAGAAAAAAAAGGTGTTCCTCTGAAGTGGCCAGGATCAGAGCTAGTCTTAAATCAGAGGTGGCGAAACGCTGACTATGCACAAACGTACTTCCTCGTTACCAAATGTACCTCCTGAATTCTCTAACCCACTGTTTCCTCTGCATTTTAACCACAGGAAAGCTGATGCAAGACGCTTTTTCTTTAGAACTAACACGCCGCAATGGGTTTTATTTTTCAACTTTGTGTTTAAGCACAGGCGTGGACGATATGACCAGATAGATAGATAGATAGATAGATAAATAAATAAATAAATAAATAAATAAATAAATAAAAATCACGATTCACGAAGGCACTGGTCACGATTTCCCATCAGTCCTAAGTGATTCTAGAAGATTTCCATCTCACGTTTTTACGCATGCATTTTTCAGAAGTTTCGGTGTGGACGAGCTATTTTTGGAAAATGTCTGAAAATATTTGTTTTATTAAAACAAACAAACAAATAAATAAACAAACAAACCCCGGGGGGATAAATCGTGTTGCGTGTACTCTGCTTTAAACCGGAAAGCGCACCTGTTTTTTTCTCCTCCACCTTCTGTTCTTCCTCGTCATCATCGTCCCAGTTATCCTGCATAAGAAAAGAGAACAAACGTAGAACTTGAATGTTAAAAAAAGTGGAAAGAAAAGAAAGAAAAGAATGAAATACAGAAGAAAAAAAAATCAAAAACAAAAAAGGATCGTAACGTGTAAACAGTTTAAAATCGAAACGCATTTAAATTAGTACACTCGCGACCTGTAAACCCTGCTATCTTTAAGGAAAACAATATCACCAGAAGGCTCGATAAAAAGGTTCCTTCTTTATGAAGTAAAGATTAGAGGATGATGAAAACTCGAGATCTGTAAAATTCTTGTTATGGTCATAAACATCAATATATTCAGGAATATATATGATATATGTGTATATATAATAATAATTTTTAAGAATAACTTAAGAATATATTCAGATATATATATATATATATAATTTTTTTTTAAAAGGTTAGAGGTCATAGGGTTAAAGGTCACGAACTCGGTTCACCCGTGTTCAGTGGACTGTACTATTGTGCTGGCGACGAGCTGCTGAAAAGCAACTTCCAGAAAAGGTGTCAAAAAACACAAACACTGTTCACTGAGAGTAAAAAAAAAAAAGAAGAAGAAGGAAAAAAAATCTGGCGCCTGAACACTGAGTTCTGGAAAACATCTACGTGATCCTGCATGATGCGTTTATCCATCACGTCTAATAAATTCTGGAACACCTTTAAAAGATTCCAGATCACCTCCAAGACATCGCAGAACAATTCTAAGGGATTCTGGAGCAAAAGGATCTTCATATCGCTTCCGAGGGGTTCTGGAACTCTGAACCACCACTGAAGGATTTTGAGGTCACTTCTAACTGACTCCATGTCAATGCTAAGGGGTTCTGGAACACCGCTAGAAGATTCGATATCACCTATAAGAGACACCTGAACACTTGTAAGGGTTCCACACAAATTCGAAGACATTCCGGAACACCAAAAATAGATTCTATCTCACAGATCAGGAGAACTGTAACTTATTCGATCACTACCAAGGTATTCGGGAACACCTCTAACATGTTCTATATCGCTTCTAGAGATTTCGGGAACACCTCGAACGTGTTCTATATTTCGCTTCTAAAGATTTTGGGAACAACTCTAAGACATTATGGCAATCTGGAACACGCCTCTGGAAACTTCAGAAAACTTCTGGGTGGTTCCATCGGTTCTAACTGACTCCAGAACACTTGTGGAGGGCTCTATCAGTTCTAGGTGATTCTAAAACACTTTTAGCTGATTCCATCAATTCTAAGTAAATCTAGAACACTTTCATAGGTTTTGATAAATTCTAAGTGAATCCAGAGGACTTCTAGAGAATTCCATCAGTTCTAAGTGAATCTAGAACACTTCTATAAGTTTATTTCAGTTCCAAGTAACTCTAGAATACTTTTTAAGGATTCTTTAAGTTCTAAGTGATTCCAGAACACTTCTATAGGGTTTGATCAATTCTAAGTGAATCTAGAGGACTTCTAGAGACTTCCATCGGTTCTAGGAGAATCTAGAATACTTTTAGCTGATTATATCAGTTCTAAGTGAATCTAGAACACTTCTACAAGTTTCTATCAGTTCCAAGTGACTCTAGAACAATTTTAAATGATTCTTTCAGTTCCAAGTGACTCCAAAACATTTCTACAGGCTTCGATCAGTTCTAAGTGAATCTAGAGGATTTCTAGATGGTTCCACCAGTTCTAAGTGAATCGAGAACACTTATAGAGGGTTCCGGTCAATTCCAGGTGAATCTAGAGGACTTCTAGAGAGTTCCACCAGTTCTAAGTGAATCGAGAACACTTATAGAGGGTTCCGGTCAATTCCAGGTGAATCTAGAGGACTTCTAGAGAGTTCCACCAGTTCTATGCAATCCCAGATCGTTTCTAGAGACTTCAATCGGTTCTACGTGAATCTAGAACAGTTCTAGAGGCAGAGGTTGACTCAGAGGCTGTGATGCCTAGCTCCGGTTCACGGGATTTCGTCACGCTGACGTCAAATAAAACACGAACTTTCCAAACTGAACTTTCCAACACCAAGAAAACTGTTCGTTAAAATAATAATAATAATAATAATAATAATGTGTGTGTTTGTATGATATTATCTAGCAGTGTGTTTAACTAGAACAGAGTTAACCACAGTTTATTGTAGATAAAATCCGGGTGTCAAACACACACACACACACACGAGCAGCTGTTGCTAATTGCTAGCATAAGATACCTGGCTAACGACAGCGTTACAACACAAAACCAATGTAGTAGTTAATTTGAGTAAATTAACCAATGTGACGGTTTTTAATAATATTTTAACATTACGATACATGCTTAGCTGTAAGTTAGTTGTGGTTATGTTAACGAGCCTGGGTCAGCGTGTTAGCTAGCTAGGCTAATTTTGTAATAATAACAGCTATAAACAGACCGCTATTTCAGCTAAAAGCTAAAGTTGCATGCCGGCGGAAAGCTAGCCAGTTTAGCTTAGCCCTTAGCTCTGTGCTAAAGCTAGCTGAGCGGCTAGAACATCTGGAGTCCTGGGTTTGATTTTTAAACACACGACAAACTGTTCGCCTCTACGGAAAAATATATATTTTTGGTGTTACCTTGACGTCGTCCTCCTCGTCTTCTCCCTCCCACCGGTCCTTCAGCAGCACCGCCGCCGTTTTCAGCGGCTCGTTCGGCTCGAACTCGTCCACATCTACAACACACACACACTCGCGCGCTTTAAACTTTAAACCGCATTCAGATCTTTTTTTTTTTTAATTACCTAGCTTTAAATATATATTTTTTTAAAAAACTATATCACTTCTTACCCCACGAATCAGAATCCGCCATTTTGTGATGTGTGCGAGTTTATCACACTCTAAAACAGCTAGCTGAAGGAACGCAGGTGCGCGTTCACGACTCCTAGCGTGCACTGCTGATGACGGGATAGCTGTGGAGTGCGCGCTCCCGCCCCCATGTGCCAGGGCGCGCGTTCCCGCTCCACCACCCTCACCCCGTTCACCCACGTGACCAGGGAACGCGCTCCCAAAAGTATTGGCACCCGAGGCGTCTGATATATTGTATTTAGAAAGAAAAACTTTTATTTTCACAAATTTTAAGTTCGTGACAGTTTTTACTGATGTAAACTGTACATAGTTGAATGTTTTGATGAGTGTTTAGTAGAATTTCACTCACACACACGCACAGAGCTAAAAGTTTCATTAAAAAACTGTAAATCCTGATAATCTGGGACAAGAACACAAATTTAGAGATTTAATCACACAAACAAATATCGTACAGCAAATCACATTCTTGATAACAGGAACAGTAAAGTTGCTTATAATATTAAAAACCAAAAAAGAAAGATTAAATTAGGGTGGGAAACTATGTTAACTAAAACCTATACAGCGACCTGAAAGCTCAAAATATCAATGATTGCAAGTATTATTTTCAAGTATTTACGTATTAACCTTTGTGTTCTGTTTCCAATTTACTTAAAGTGGAAATACGCTCTTAAAAAAAAAAAACCCAAACAAACAAGAAACTTTTGTGCATTTGGCTCATTTTCTCCTCTGAACATGAAAATAAGTCATATTTATATTTAAAAATGAAAATAAAACATTACACACAGTGGTAAACCATCAACAAACACCAACTTTGTTTTGCACAAAAATGAAAAACAAATAGGTTACTTCGCTTTACGTCTTATTACCTGCATGTCTTATTTGCACCTAAACACACCTGTAGGCATGAGAAGTGCTGTTTGTCTCTTTAATATTCCCCCAAAACATCAATCTATTCAAAGTTGGTCATTTTAGAAATTATTTTCTGTCTCAGCTGCTCAAATCCAACCCGTGTGACCTGTGAACAGAAACATCCGTTTGTTTACGCACTGTGCTGCTGCTACATGATTGGCTGATTGGATAACCGCATAAATGAACAGGTGTACAGGTGCTCGTATTAAAGTGCCCAGCGAGTGTAGGTTTCAACTTTAAACACTAACACAAACTAGATTTAAAAGAAAAAAAGAAAAAAGAAAAAAAAAGTATAAAGTTAAAAAAAATGTTCTATTTAGCAATTTGTATTCTATGTAAACCTACACAAGAACGATGTACGATTTCAACAGTACAAATGAAAAAGAAATTAAAATTAAATTTAAAAAAAGGTAATAAAAAGGTTTTGCCATGTTACACACCAACTTTAATGCTTCTGTTTTATGCTCTTCTATTCAGGTCAAAATGAGCAGTTTTTTTCTTTACTTTAAATTTTTAAATATTTTTTTTAAAAGTGGAATACTGCCATTTATTCCTCTTATCATGTTTGAGAAACAAGATCATAAAAGTTTTAAATGAAGGTTAATAAACTGTTAATAATCTGGTCACATTTCCCTCTTTTATTTGCGCTCAGATCATATTGGTTGAATTCTTTTGAGATGAATTATTCATGATTATTTTATGATTGTCACAGACTTTCCCCAGTTAGATTTATCCACGCATATACAGGCATTTCAGTAGATTGAACATCACGCACTACAGTGTACTACAGCAGTGCTACGATAAATTAAATTTAACGTCACGGACTTCAATTCAGAGAAAAGCTGTCCTACGTAAGGCTTGGAATCAAATCACGTAGCTTATACTTGGAACAAAACATGATTTTGACTTTAAAAATAAATGCAGATTAAAAATAGTTCACGTTTTACTTGCATCAGAGATTTAAATAAGAGGTTAATAACAAAGAATATAATTTATATAAAGACACAGAACAATAAAACAATAATGTGGACATACACAGCAATAAATAAATAAATAAATAAATAAATAAATAAATTAACAAAAGCACACACACTAAACCTAACCTATGATACAAAGTTTTTAGATTAAAAGAATATATTATAGTGATAAAAATTAAAGTGCTGTTATGAAATCATATACAGAATATTGCACAGGCTTCATAAATAATCTTTTTTTTGTTTTTATATCAGCGTCAGGATGAACACCAGCAGACTGCAGACACGGCAGAAAGGACAGACTTCAGCTGTTACTCCTAATGACCTGCCTGTGGACACAGACATGCAAAAATAAACGTCTTTATCTATATTAGTGTGAGAGTAAACAGTGCATTCGTGTTATAAGAGACAGAAACCTCTGAAATCCACGGGTTTGTCCACGAGCGGGTTGAGCACCATGGACAGAGCGGTCTGCTGTACGGGGCTGAGAGCTGAACGCTGGGCTGCGGTCACTGCTACGGCCTGCTCGTAGGAGAACACGCTGATCTGCACCTGATCAAACACCACCTGCACGTGAGGACAGGACGGCACGGTTCGGGTCGGGTCAACTTTATCGTCATTGTCAGAGTACGAGGACAGTGGCAAAGAAATGCAGTTAGAATCCAACCAGTAATGCAAACAGCAAATGAGTTAAACGAAATAAATAGAAATTATGGTGCAATTAAGGTACTGTGCTGTTAAGGCACGCTCACACACACAGCGATTTTATCGCTGCAAGCCGGCAGTCGCTGTAATATGAAATTTCCAGGCGTTCCTACTGCTGGTTGCCATAGTAACCAGTATCAGTAGGTGGAGCAATTTGCATTCCAATATTGACAAAAAAAAAATTGATGTTTTCTTGCCGCTAAAATGAAACATTCTGTAGAGAGAGCGTTTGTGTATATATATATAATATAAAATTCACCAGTGTATATATGCATCGTATCCTACGAGATGAAGGAGAAGCAGTGTGAGCTCTTTGCCACCGCGGACGTCTGCTGTATCTGCGGCGAAAGCACGAGCGCCGGACTGTCTGCGTCCACGGAACAATTCGGACTCGCAGGCAGCATGGCGGATCGCGGATCACGTGCGCTCTACAGTCTTCGCTCCCATTGGTAGTCGCTGCACCAAGTCGCTCCGTAATTTGCATAAAGTAAAACTTCTCAACTTCGTCGCGTCGCTGGACACGCCCACATCTAATCGTAAACGGCTGCTGTCGCTCATATCACCGGAAGTCGCCAGCTCTCGTCGGAAACGAATGGTATCCGGTCGCATCGTCACTGCGAGTCCACGCATGTGTGAACGTACCTTTATGCAACAATAATACACTTTAATTTCCAAGCTTTTTTTTTTTTTTCTTTCTTTCTTTTTCTGTCGGCAGATCATTTCAATTCTTCCTAGAAATAAACCCAAAATGATTGGCCGACAGAAACACTATTTCAAGGTTGAAATGAAACTAAAATGTCTAGAAATACGTTTAATAATCTTATATTTGGTTTAGTGCAACCTTATAAAAGGAAATAATGGATGAACTTGACTACGAGCGAGATATTTTTCACTTGCTGAGATTTTTTTCCATTTTTTCCGCAGTGTTCAAAATGAAGTAAACCAAAAGATATCGCTGTTTTCACTCAACTACAGGATTTTTCTATTTTGTCCACCACTAGCATTTACTCCAAACTAGTAAACTCCTATAGTATCTCGCCTTCCAAATGAAGGTCACATATTGTGTTCCTGCAGATCATCATCATTCACCTCCTCCTCATCATCATCACTCCATCAACAATCCCTCAAAGTCCTTCCGTCTCTATAATTTAAAAGCCCTGATGTCACTCACTGCAAACTTCTTGGCTGTAACGAGAGAGATAGCGAGCGGAGCGATTCCTTCTATCTGCTCCTTCACCAGGGCGGACATGGACATGTCAGGAATTCCAGCTGTATACAAGAAAGACAAGAATAAGACCGACAAGAATGACTAAAACACTATTATGACACTAAACAACCTTTAACAAAAACACACAGGTGGTGTAAGAAAAATGAAAGAAAAATCTATTCTGAACCTCTCTCCTGACGGACGTGTTTCAGTTAACGTTCAGTTCACGCTTGTATTAACACTGTACAGTACTTTTAAATAACATTTTATTTCATTATGCATGGAGTATAACATTTTCACGTTGTTCAGTTTTCCGCGTTGGAGGCATAATCCTGATAATGTGGTACACGACCGTGTCTAAAATGAACACAAACACACGAGGAAATGGGGAATCTGGTCATGTGTGTAAAAAAAATAAATAAAAATAACTTCACTACGGCATCAGACTCCTCTGAATGATATTCTTTCTGGATTTAAATTTTAAAACACACTGCATATTCACATTGGTTATTTAAGGGAAAAGATCTTACCAGCGAATGCGCCGATCTCGAGAAAAACCTCCGGACCCCAGGAGCTGACGGGTCCAAACACCAGACTGTTGGTGAGCAGGGAGATGACGGCCTGAAGCTGATCCTCCGAACACGACACGTTCAGACGACCCAACCACAGCACGGCCTTACTGAACACACACACACACACACACGCACACACGCACGCGTTTAGACCACAACTTCCTTTATTTATATATTTATTATTAGAGCATTATTTTTATGCATTTAAATGTTTATTTACACTATATTATTGTTGTTGCTGTTGATAGGCTATTTATCCTATAACACTATTATTTATCTCGGTTTGTTTATTTATACTCTACTACTACTAGTTCTACCACTGTACTATTATTATTATTATTATTATTAATAATAATAATAAAGTAATTATCTGTACTATAGCATTATTGTTGTGTGTTTATCTGTACAATTATTTATACCGTATTATTATTATTATTGTTTTATTTATACATTTACTTATTATTTATACTGTATTATTGCTCTTACCATTAGTTTATTTCTTTATTTATTTATACAATTATTTATTTGGTTTGTTTATACAGTGCCCTCCACTAATATTGGCACCCTTGGTAATGAGCAAAGGTTGTGAAAAAGGCTGTGAAAAATAGTCTTTGTTGTTTAACTACTACGTTTATAAGTTTAAACAATAAACAGTAAATAAATCTCATCGAGAAAACTAAATTTATTAAATAATCTTACCTGAACTCTACAGGATTGAGAGTGTTGATGACGGGAGCTTCGATCCCACAAACGATGTGTCCCAGAGCCACTAAAGAGCTGGAATTCAGCTGGCTCGGGGTTTGTTTGGTGAAGGTCAGGACGGTGGAGAACAAAACTCCTAACTGACGAATATAAACGCATACACGTCACGATATATGCAAGTTTCTGGATTACTAGTGGTTAAAAAAAAATGCCATAAATTCATTCACAGTTATGTTTGTTTATTTATTTAAATTATGCATGAATCTTTATTAGTGACCTCATGAGTTTCCTCACAAGTCCCCTTTGACATCCTGCAGCTAATTTCTTCATCATCATGTTTATGTTTATCACTTTCTTCAGTCTTATTTAAGGTATAAAAACACAAACGCTTTCAAAACTCTACAGAAGTTTGCTCTGAGCAATCAAGCGAAAAGAAAAATCAAGAAAAAAAAAGCTTTCGCCCGATCTAAAAAAAAAAAAAAAAAAAAAAAAAAAAAAAGAAAGACCTTTCTTTGACCTTTCGCAGAACTGTAGATGTCCAAGTGTTCGGAAAGATTATGGCAAAAAGTGTGACGTAAACAAAAAAAAACTGAAAATGTCAGAAGATCTGATAAAAGTGAAATACAGTCAGTGTTTCAGATCTATGACGTGTTATTTGTCTATTTTTATTCATTTTTAATAATACAGGAACATCGTTTATCTTATTAAATGTACGGTATCCTTGGTTGCGTCATTTCAAAGCAAGGGTGTGCAAACTTTTGCACTCGGCTGTACAACTAGTACTTACGCATCTCCTAGGCTAACTTAGCTAAGTTGTCTATAACAAATATAACTTAAATTAACAAACGCAGCATTTAAATAACTACGTGAAGAAACAAACCCTAATGTTAGCGTTAGCGTTTTATGCAACATGTACCGTTTAGTTTTTAACTAGCTAGACTATTATCTTATAGCGTTTTGGCTACGTACTAATACACACCAATTCAACGGCACGGTGTTGTGACGTCAGCATCTGCTCATACCTGCTTTCTGGTCCAGGTGCTAACAGCTCCTAAAGGTGCGATGGAGAGAATTTCAGACAGTTCGAGTGACGCCAGTTCGACCGGTGAAAGCTGCGTAGCGATGCGGCCCAGCTGAGCGATAACGGACGGCGTGAAGGACGAAACGACTCCGAACACCTGCAAAACACACACCTTACGCTGTAACGTCACACAAAATCACACGAGTTTATCTTTTATCACGAACACGGCGATCTAGAGAAGAGACGGACATTTTCCATTTAAGATGGAAAGATTATATATATATATATATATATATATAACTTCAGCGCAATTGTATATTTATGTATTTTACTGCACACAATTTTAAACAGAACTAAATACAAAACATGCCATTTTTAAACATGCTCTTATTTTTTTATTTAATTATGAGCATTTTGCAGGTTCTGCAAGGCGTACATAAACTTATGACCTCAAGTGTAGATTTTACGCCATTTAAATGTGTTGTAAAATCAGTTGCCTCTTTGGTTTTGCGGAGCAGCAGCGAGAGCTGGTCGGAGGTGAAGGACGGATCCCGGCCGATGAGCTCGAGGCACTGGCGGAAAGCCGACGAGGACATGTTCACGAGGTTGATTATGGGCCAGGCAGCTGGGCCGGTCACCTGCACGCTCGCACAGGATGGAGGTGTGCTGGAGGCAGAGAGCGACGCTGTAGGGATCAGTTCAGGTTCAGTTCTTATGAGACTTTTTCCATCATACACACACACACACATACACATACATATACATATACATATACATACATAT
>JANDJT010000164.1:2433108-2447366 GCA_024331685.1 Stegophilus panzeri
TGTTTGTGTGTGGGTATATATATATACACACACACACACACACACACGTGTGTGTGTGTGTGTGTGTGTGTGTGTGTGTGTGTGTGTGTGTTTCCACCTCACCCAGAGTTGTGTTGTAATGGCGTTGACCTGTGGAGGAGTCAGTTGAGGTGTGTACTGGCTGAAGTTGGACAGAGCGGAAAGCATGACACTTGAGGACAGTGTGGAGAGTGTCTCTGCTCTCAATCCACTCAGCAGGGAGCCTAATTTAGGTAAAGTTCCTGCATCAAACAACTGCCACACCACACACACACACACACACACACACACACACGTTACTGACTTTACAATGCATATTTTGTATGAGAACCGGTTGATTGTGGGGACATTTTGTCCTTTTTGGTCCTCAGAAAGGGTTAAAAACATGCAAACATGCGTGCGTGCGCACACACACAGACACACAGACACACACACACACACAGACACACTTACATTAAAGCTGGATGAGATCTTGTCTATGATCACAGCAGCCTGAAAATACAAAAATTTCATCAATTTAATCTCAATATTCAAACAATATTCAAATATTCTCCTCTATCTCCTGTGCAGATAGGTTCTGTTATTTCAAAGAGAGATTAAAAGAGGGCGGGGCGATATGACGAATATAATACCGTGATGTATTGGCACCCCTCTACCCTGTCTATCAGTGCAAAGGGATCACCATAGAACAGATATTATTGGGAAGGTGGTTAATTTTCATCTCCTGTGTCACTTCTGTCCTCTTTCTGCTTACCTTATGGCTGTGGAGAGCCACATGCTTAACTGATCATGCAATTCTAACACAATGCTTCCACAGTAGCGCACGCACACACACACACACACACACACACACACACCCTATCAGTTCTTGGCCTCCCACCTGCTTATATGCCCTCAGGTCTTGACCCTTAACAGCCCTCTTCTGACCTCTGACCTCTCTTAAAATCCTGAACGAATATAAGATTATAGCAGCTGGTGAGTGGGAATGTATTCCTTATTGTTTAGATGTTCTGGAGTAAAGCAATGAGATGAGTGTGAGTTTTCCTAAGTAGAGCATTTCTTGAACACCCCTTTTTGTTCTGGAACCATTTAGATGATGTAGATTCAGGGTCATAAACTGTCAAAAGATCTATAATCAGTAGTCAGTTCTTAACCTCCTGGCAGATGCAACCAGTTTTTGGGATAAAGCAGAATTCGTCACGCTGTCAACCAGTCGCAAACCAGCATCAGTGGAATCTGGACGGCCATTTTAGTCGACTTTGGAGCTCTATTTCTGCTACAGAGCTCATTATGCTCCAAAACATTCTTTTCTATTTCAGCAAACACACTGACGCGGTACGGATCCACAAAGGTCAATTTCGGTCTTATTTGACCCCAACGCACAACTCCACATTTCTCCATTAGAGAAATGGTAACTATGTTTTATATGATCCTTTTGGCCAATCTCCTGGTGAGGGGTGCTAATAGTTTTACAGTTGACTGTATTACACACTGCATGACATGGTGTAAGGCAGATACACGCCATACCTGCGTAGGTGTGAAAGGAACAGAGGTAAGGGCACTGAAGACAGGAACGAGCTGCGATTGGCTGAGCTGCTGCAGGAACTCCGACCCGAGCAGAGGCAGGAGCGGTGCGAGCTGAGAGACCTTCTGAGGACTGAGAGCGCCAGGAGACTGGAGCTCGGACCCGTTTAAAAACAGCACACTGGAAATCTGAGAGACGCAGCACGCACGGGACAAATTATAACCGCTATAATTGGCACGTGCGTGTTATTTATTTCATTTACAGTCCTCACCATGTTGCTGGGAACGCTCATGCGCTGTGTTACGCACGTCCTGATGTTCTCCTGGATCACCCGGAACACGCTGGTGTCCATGTACGCCAGCAGGTCACTCACGTTAGCTTGGCATGTCAGGGTGGCTAACCTAAAATGTATTGATATCACTTCATTCGCACAAAATCATGAGAACCCCACCAACATAGAAGATAGTTACATAAGAAGTACATAAGGATTTTTAATCAAACGTTATTGAGATGAACGATTCCTTATTCCTTATTGTGTCAGTGTTGGCGAAGATGTCTAGCTAGCTAGCTTCATAACTTTGGCTAGCAAGTCTTATATAATTAAAAGTGAGTACATGACGTGGTTAATCTTTTACACACAGCTATTCAATCACCATTAAAGATGTAACATACGCTAGCTAGCTAGCATGCAAGCTCTCATATTTCTGTTTACATGCACCCCTACGGGCAAAGCTATAAACGATGATGAGTGTGGTTAACTAGCTCACTACCTAACATTTGCAGCCATAGATATGTTCATAATGTATTTTGCCGAAATGTTGCATGAAAAGCGGGATGAAAAGTTTGATTTAAAATTAATCGTCAGATATTTTCAGGGGTTTTTTTTTTCCCCTCCAAAAAGTGCTCCAAGGGTCTGTCCATGAATAACAAGAAAAAAAAAGAAAAGAAAAAAAAAAACCCCCAACAACGAATGGACTTTTAAACATTAAACTATTTAACCAACCAAAAGCTAAAACAAGGCCAATTCTCTTCAGAAAGCCAATCAATTTCCCCCCAGTATTTTCGGACTGATTTGCACAGACCCGCCACTTGAAAAGACTGTTCTTCTTGCCTAGACCTCTTAAAAAAAAAAAAAAACCCCCGTCAGATGATCTGAATGAGCGTGATGCGCAAACCTTCTGAACTGATCCGCTGTGAGGTTCTTGTACACGCCAATGACACTCTGAGCTACGAACTGCTGCTTCACAGCTCCCAAATCGTTCCTCAGAAGAACATCCAGACCGTTCAAGACCTTAAAAAACAAAAAACAAAACAAGATATACTGGTTTCATATTATGATCAATAACCGAAACCAAAACTGAGACATTAAAACTGCGCAATAAAATGTCCAATAGTGTTCTGTTTCAATCCTGGCAGGAAATTCGTTTCCAAACACCTTCCTTTGTATTCGCTCTTTGAGCACCCACTACACATCCATTTTTAATTCACGGATCGTATACGCTTACGGACGACGAGTGTGCAGACTTGTCCCTCACAAAAGGAAGCATCTGACCGGCGATAAACCTTCGGCCAGAGCCAGGAAGGTTCGGGTGTCCGGTAAAGGTGGCGTGGCTGTTACCTGAGCAGGTGAGAGGTTCTGGAAGCTGCGGAACGGCAGGTACGCGATCAGGTTACCGCTGTCTGGGACGAAGGACGGGCCGCCTGCTGTCATGTTCGCCGCGCTGAGAGACTGACTGAACCACGAGCCGAAAGCCTGACGCTGCTCCGCTGACAGACTGCTGATGGTGCTGTTAATCAGGTTTAATCTAAGGGACAGATTGATGGACAATATCATGTTCATCATTTAGATTTTTCTCTGATCAACCATCATTTACACTTCATGCGTTTGTTTAACCCAATAAACCTTTATTTTATATCCAGCTCCCCCCAAAAAAAAAACAAAACACATTTCTATTGTCCATAGTCAATTAATCAGATTAGTTTTAAGGACATAACGCCGTTAAATCACGTTTGGAAGACGTCTGTAGTAATTATGATCGATTACATACGTATGATCACATACTGCATGCTTATTTTGACCTTTATTATAACCACTCGAGCTTGTGGCTGTGCAAGCTGATCGTTAGTAGGTTTGTCACATGACCAAAACACGTAGGGAAGCTACACCACCATACCTGTGCTAGGAACTCAACAACTTACGGAAAAAAAACCCAGAAGCGTCGCTACGTCCATATTTTTCCGTCCTGCGTTTTAAACTCGGACAGAAAAGTGCGAGCGCTTCCTGGAGTGTGTCTATACTGAAGGAAAAAAGCGTGAATCCTTTACAGAACTATGGAATCTTTTCCGAGACGTCAATTCGGATGGATATAGTAGATCACCTGGGGTTTTCCCTACAGTTTCCTCTTACAGAAGTCTAAAGGTGAGATCTTCGCAAATTTTAGGAATGTGACCGATTCGGACTAAAGGAAAGGTTTAAAATCCCTCCAGTAATAATTCCATTAGCCGCCTCGTTGTGTAAAACTAATTCAGATTGAATAGGACTTTAGGCACCTTGATTCGTTCGTTTATTCTGGAACCTAACCCGGAGGAAACCCGTACAGACCTGAGGAGAACATGCTCAGCTCAGGATGGAACCCTGGAGCTGTGATAGTGGTGATAACACTACCCTGCTGCAGCTCTACCGTGTCTCCATCCCTGTTCGTTTAAATACTTAATGATTCAGTTGTAAAGTGAACTCGGTGTAAACTATGTACCGGGCTAAATTACAAAGCTTATTGTGCTGCTGGAAAAACGGGTCACTCGCTCTCTCGCTCACTTACACAACGCTATTGGTTTGTAGCGGAGGGAGAGAGCCGATGTCCTCCGGTCTCATGAGGCTCAGGAGGGGGCCAAGGTCCAAAAACAGGGTCTCGTCTCGTCTCAGGTGGAGCTGCATCGGGACGGACACCAAGGTGCGCAAATAGTCCTGAGTCATCTATAAGAAAGGACACGAGCACAGGACACCTATAGAATACACCGATCGCACAAAAAAAAGATGCATGTCTGAAGAAAGGAATATAAATCGGCACGAGCCGATAAGAAACGTTATAGAACAATACACGATATCTACACAAAATATCTATAATGTAGGAAAAGGAGCGAATAAATACACTGTCCTGTGTACTTATTGTATATTTTTAGACTCGCGTCTTGCTCGTGTGGATTACAGATTAATGAATCACTTGAAAAGTGCGCACCATGTTCCTTGGAGAAACTACATTTTAGTTGTATTCCGATGTATACTAGTTATACGGAGGAATGACAACGAATACCACTTGACCCGACTTTGATATTGATGCTTCACACCTGAGAGCTTCACACAGCTTTCTTCATACTGTAAAATTGGCTTTGTAAAATCTGATTGGCTGAGCCACGTTTAAAGCCGTTGTAGAATCCTCGATATATAGATACACACACACACACACACACACACACACACACACACACACACACACACACATCTGTGACTGCAATACCGTAATTAAATTCTGTAGTAATGCTTCAGGTTTGAAACCAATAATAAAAAATACAAAATAAACAACACTGAAATCAGCGTTCTGTCTATAATATACTGTAAAAGTACCCTGATCTTTGTCGGCCATGTTGCTTAGCAACCAAAGCTTACTTTGGCTTTGCACAAATTGTTTCCTGCGAATAATGTTAAAAATAAATTCAGTTATTTACTCGAACAATGGATTTTTATCATATTGGTGACATTTTTATACCGATATTTGCCATGACGCCGATAATTAAAGGATAAAATCAGAGCTTATTGCTTTATGATCAACGTAAGTACATACATTTTTAGGGGGAACAATCTTGCTAATTTAAGCAATTTTTAAAAAAAACAAACAAACAATATAAGTGTTTAAATGTGCTGTCTGGTTTTGTTTCGAGGTGGTTGTTGTTTGTTTTGTTTTGTTTTTGTTTACAGGCTGTAACCAAAACACCTCCAAATGATTCTCTCCTCTCTTGTGAAATTTCCGAAAAAGCGTTCACCTGAAGGTTCTTCTGGTTCTGGTTGTAGTAAAGCAAAATCAGTCTCATGGTATGTGTGTCCACTGAACTCAGCACTGCTCTCAGACTCGCCAGAGGGATCTGGAAATAATGCTGCAAAAGAAGATTGAGAAAAAAATGAAATCTACAAGAATAAGGTTACGCATTTAAAACAAAAAAAACCACGATGATGGATGTAAAGTTTACAGTAAACTACGAGTCTGTTCTAACCTTGATGAAAAAAGAGGCATCACTGGAGACATCTCTTCCTGTTTGCATCAGGCTGGTGAGGACTTTCTGAAACACACACACACACACACACACACACACACACACACACACACACACACACCTTTGAGAGTGATACTTACACATGGAAACAGTCATCAGAGCATCGAATGATACCATCTACAATACCGACATCAATGTAAAAACAGGTTCAACAACAATAAACACAGGATATTAGAGTTAAGTGTCAGTGTAAGCAACAAATCAATTGTCGGTCGGTTCATGTGACATGTACGAGACGTGAAATGTCCGATATCAGTGACTGGATGGACATCGTACACTAGGTAGTGACCTTTCTACCCCGAGTCAATTACACCAGGCAACAGGTCTGACACTAGTAACAGACACTCTTGAGTAATTAACCCCTAAAATAATTTAAACAGTCGTACAACAATTCTAAATAAACGACGCCAATTAATCAAATAATCTAAGATCTAATCTAAACGGAGGTCTGATGTCCGATAAGGGCAATAAATGAATAAATCAATTGTATAACTGTCTTTTTAAAGAAAAAAAAAAAAAATACTAACCTAAAATTTTTTTTTTTTTAAACATCACTTTTTTAAGGATTTAAGAAATGTTGACAATTTTCTTTAAAAAACAACAACAACAAAAACAAATATATTTATTATCTGTTACATTTATTTAAATACTTTCTTCTGCCAAATCTTCGTCACAACTGTATATAACTATATATAACATATATATATATATATATATATATATATAAATAAACAATCAACATTTATTTTTATTTTTTTTACATATACACACACACACACACACACACACACACATACATACATATACATATATATATATATATATATATATATAAATATAAACCCTATATATAGCCCTAACCCTAACCCAGAAGACTGTGTAGCATCCCCATGGGACGAAGAGAATGCAAATTAAAATATGAATATAATTTAAAAGGGAACTAAATTTTACAATTTTAAATCACACCCAGTTCTTTTCTCATTAACCGTTTAGATGTTTAAGTGTTATTTTAAATTAACGTGTTTCATTTTTTTTTTTTTTTTTTAATTCTCATGCTGTGCACTTTTTTTGGTCATTTTTATTTTCCATGTCAATGATTTAAATTAATAAAATTCAAACAAAGGTGTTTTTTTTTTCCCCCTTGGATTATTCCTTTACTAGTCAGGTGGGAGAAATTAAAAACAAGTCACTTTTGATTTTTAGGATCAGAAATAGAAGCAAAAAGAGTTTAGAAAATGTTTCTTTTCCTTATTTGTACGTCAAACAATGAAATCATAAATAAACTAAAACAGAAAAAGAGTCAGTTTTTCCTCAACTCAGTTGCAGTCAATACACCCACACCTCTCACTTTTAGCTAGCTTAAGTTACTAATTTGAAACCAAACACTGTAATGATTAGCGACACGGCGAGAATAGGACTGCCCTCTTCAATAATATCGGAGATGATATGTCTCCGCTAAACGTGCGTCACAGAGTCGATGTTCAGAGGAAATTGTCTTTGAGGAAAAGCCTTTAGCTTCACCACAACCGTGAAACATGTTCTCTGCTATTTTTCCATGACTTTTGTTTACCCTGCCCAGACTTTGAAACCATAATCAAAGGTTATTTTTCCCTAAAATGTTTATGTTCACTTTTATATATGTTATAATTTCAGATTCAGGGTGGAAAAAGTTCTGACATGATTGGTCTTGGTCATCAGAAAAAACCTGCCATTTTAACAGGGGTGTGTAAACTTTTTATACCCACTGTACATTAAAATGATGTGTTATTAAAGAATAGGTAAACTTGCGGACTTCACTTTACATAGAAACAAAAAAACTAACTAACCGCAAAGCACTGCAGGACCACTTGCTTCTTGCTGAAGCTCGTTTCCTTCTCCAGGAAGGCAGACACGGAGTCCAGGATGCTCTGTCCGATGTTATCGGTCACCCTCGGTGTCGTCATTCCATTTTCTTCCAGAACAAGCAGCAGAATTACCCACAAACTTGTAGCTTGTCTGACCATCGTAGCCACCTCTGTGGTCATCATTGTCTCCATACGGGGCAGGAGAACCTCCGCGCCGCAGCGCAGGAACGCCTGAAACACCTGAAGCTGAGGGATATCTGGCTGGCAAATGGCATTCAAGTCTATACTGCATGACCAGTTCAGTCTGACGATCAACTCTTTCACCAGGCAAGGGTGGAGCTCAGTGGTATTCGTATTACTCGAGCTGCTGCTGTTGGTGGTGTTGGACTTGGACTGGTTGACCCTGGTGTAGTTTGAGCAGGTGGCACACAAAGTGCTCACCCAGACGTTGGAAGGATCTCGAACGATATGAGACAGCACAGAAGGTTTGACACAGATTGACGAGATGAAGTTCGCTTGGTCATAATCCCAGCAGAGTACCAGAAGAGCTGCACCGGGAAGAGTCACCGTCCAGTTTGCATACAGACATTGCTCGGAGGGCTTGAAGCCCATCAGATTCTTGGTGCCAGACCCGGTGAGATTGGAGCACTGCTCCAGCAACCAGGTGTTGTCCAAATTGGCTAGGAGGTTCTGTAGAACAGTGGTGTTGGCGCATACTTTGCGGACGAAGTTTGCCGTGTCGAGATCAGCACAAAGAGCAAGGTCGGTCATGTCTACAATGACCGGCTTGGTCCATTCCGAGTACAGGCAAACTCTGGGAAGCAAGTCTGACGTGTCGTTAACAGAACACACAGACTTCAACCACTGGTTCTGAGGGTCGAGAGTTAGACGGGATAACAATGTCGTGTTACAGCATACGTTAAGATGGAATGCTGCCATGTCAAATTTCCAACATAGACCAATTACCGATGGATGCACTGGTAAAGCAGCCCAGGCGGAATATTTACACAAATCAGACATGCTGGGAATATTAGGATGGACAGTTGGTGGGGTTGTAGTTAGCGAGGTTGTAGGGGAAACTGTTGGTGAAATGGTTGAGAGCGCACTAGCAGAGAAAGTTGGGATGATTATAGGAAGAAGAGTGAAGGTGGAGATGGTTAGGGAGACTGTTGATGAGGAAGATGAAGCAGTGCTGGAGGACGCTGGTGGAAATGTTGATGGAGAGAGATTAACACTGGAAGAGATTGCTGATGTGAAGGCCAGAGGGGTTGTGGGAGAAAGAGTGGCAATTGTTGATGGGGTTGTTAGGACAAGAGATGGAGAAAGGGTTGTGATGGAAAGAGTGGCCACTGTTGAGGTCGTTTTTGGAGAGACTGGTGATGAAGTGATGGAGATCTGTGGAGTTGTTGGCGATACGGTGGTGCTCGAGACTACAGGTGGGAACGTGTGAGAACTTTTAAAAGGGAGCGTGCAATACAGTTGCACCCAATAATTGTCCTTGTTGAGGACTAGCGCAGCGAGGAATGAGGTGTTAGCACAGACCTCTCGAACAAATCGAGGCTCATCATATTGTATGCACAGGGACATCTGATTTGCGGAGACTGTTATTAAGTTGCGCCACTCCGAGTACCGGCACATTTCTGATACGAGAGCGGCAATGTCGTTCGGCGGAGATGTAGGTACCTCAGTACAGTTGGGCATTATCCAGATATTTTCGATGTTGGATAAAATCATGATGTAAAAATCCATACTCTGACAGAGAAGCTTCTCCATTTTCACTTGATCATTATTCCAGCACAGTGCCACAACAGAAGGGTCAAGCATTTGAGGAGTCCATAGCTCGTACATGCAAAATTGCCGGATCATGTATCTTTCGGACACGTTCGTGCAGTACTCCCACACCCAGCTGTTGTTCGGGTTTTCGACGAGAACTTGCATCACGGGAACGTTATTGCACACGCCCTCGAGAAAAGCTTCAGGGTCGTTGTCGCTACACATAGTGACCAGACCCGGGTCGATGGCGGCCTCCGACGTCCAGTTCGCGTAGTTGCAGAAAAGCTGGCTGAGGCTAAGGGTCGCCCGTGCGACTCTCTGGCTCGATTCCGAGGGTAAGGGTGGGCAGGGTTCCAAAAGGGGTGATAGGACAAGCTCCATCATGTGGCAAGTGTTTCTCCATACCAGAGTTAATTCAGAGAGGGATAAGGTACTCAGAGATTCACAGACATAATATAGAGCATCAGTAACCTGAGATCTACTGGCTATAATCTCTGCACAGAGGGTGTTATTGAGGTGTGTAACATCCTGCTCATTGCAGGTCAGTCGTGTTATAGGGTCGTCCACCGGAGACGCGACGGCGCGACCGCTCCGGATATTATACGCGCTTTGACATGCCGCGTCTGTATAGCT
Source organism: Stegophilus panzeri (assembly GCA_024331685.1). Lineage (NCBI taxonomy): Eukaryota > Metazoa > Chordata > Actinopteri > Siluriformes > Trichomycteridae > Stegophilus > Stegophilus panzeri. The sequence goes on from JANDJT010000164.1 coordinate 2,443,228, forward strand.
ACACGGAGGAACGTCGAGAGTCAAGAACATGTTCAGGATTGAATCTCCGAAGGACCAGCTCAAATTCTGGCTAATGCCCCTGGATAAAAAGAAACAAACCGTTCAGAACATTTTTACCATCACCACCTCTGCAGAATGCAGATGTTAAGAATTACCGGCAATATTTCTCTTTATGTGCAGTTGCATTGTCTTTTTGGTGAAAGGGCCTTGAAGTTACATTTTACAGTCATCTTTAGGAACATAAGAACCCTTAACCGTACAAAGAATCCTTAAGATTCCCGAGATGTTTCCTTAAAATTGTACACAAGTTGCTGAGAGGAGAGTTAAGATTGTTTTTATTGTAGAGATTTTCAGTTCTGCTGGCGAACACGTCACATCTCAACTTACAAGCAAATTCTTTCGAATCCTTTCACAAAGTCCGTGAGAAATTTTCGTTTGCGAGAGGAAAACCTGGCCAAAGATCATACAGAACAATAGGGCTGGGCGATATATCGATATAATATCGTGATAAATGATTACGCGATACACTTTTCTGAGATATCGTTGGTACGGTGATGTATTTTTGTTTTCGTTTTTAATAATTACAAATTAAAATGGTACTGAATGGATGCTGCTGATTTGACATCATTTTTTAAAAACTTAATCTTATTTGACTTTGTAGACATTAAAGAAAAGTATCTTCAAACTCAGCTTAACAGATTTTTTTGTTTATTTTACTACTGTTTTGCAGACAGTTTGTTAGCTAAATTATATCTCGTGATACGTATCGCGTATCGTAGAAATGTCCTCAAGTATCGTGATATGATATTTTTGCCATAATCGCCCAGCCCTACAGAACAAAGCCAGTGTAAGAGGCAGAACTTGCCACAGTTCACTCACAGAGCGATTTTGGGCTTCATCTATTTCAGAAACCACTTCTAAACGACTGATCTATAAAAACAGGAGAAAAGTTTCCTCAGGAGTTCTTTGGATGCCTGCTGACTGTAGATTTCTGAAGGATTTCTACTTGGAACATTTCCTGAAAGTGGAACTTTTATTTGTAGGGGTCTCTAAAGTTCCCAATAAAGGTTTCCAGTACGGCCCACCACTATTTTGTCCATCATAAAAGTTTTCATTAACTATCCAAAGAACCCTAAAGGAAGCCTTTCTGAATGAGAGACATGCAGACACTCACCATATTAGAAGTTGTTTTAGGTCTCCTGTATACAAAAAAACCCCAAAAAACAAAGAAAACAAATTATTATTTTTTTTTTTTACACATTAATGCTAAATTGTCATTTTATCATTTTAAGCTTAGAGAATGAAGATTTAAAGTTAGATTAAGGTTGAACACCACCATCAGAACAATAACAACTACTGACCCTGAGGACAATTCTGGCTCTGGTTCAGCGTAGGTGCCTTGATGCCTAACTGCAACACAACTGTTATCAGTTCCACTAAAGACTGAAGAAAGTCTACCATGAAACAGGAGATGTCTGACATCAACGGAGACAAGTACAAGTCAATAAAACCGTTCCACTCGGTCCAAAAGTTCTCAGAAAGCCGTAGAGACAAGGTGGCATTCAGCAACTCGTGAAGGGCGGTGAGCTGAGCCCCAGCCGGATCTCCACTCCTCTGAAAGCCGTTTAACGGACATGTCTGAGATTTAATGGATGACAGGAAGGACATCAGCGGTACGCTCAACTTAGAAACCAGAGTTGCGGTTAGATCTGCTTGCCACCCACACTGTGTTCCATTGGCTAACAGACAAACCAGAGCTTGAAGGAAGCCGTCCATCAGTACCGGCTGGGACGTGTGGTATAAACCGCTGAGGAGGTGTAGATAAGAGTTAAGATCTGGGGGCGTTGTGGTGAGACCGGTTCTACTCTTGCTTCGGGACTGATAGAGGTTTGATCCGAACCCGGTTCTGACCCTCATCTCCTCCTTCTTTTCAGTTTCTTCAGATTTCAAAGAGTGAATTTTCTCCACGGGAACGTCTCGGGTTTTCTCAGACTCGCTGGATTTGGAGTTGAACTCGGTCCGGCGGGTGATGAGGGTCTTCAAGACTGTGGGCTCGCCGATGACAAACCCTGTGTACAATAATAATAATAATAATAATAATAATAATAATAATAATAATAATAATAATAGGAGGTAATAACAACTAACATTTTTTGTTATTATTGTTTTTGTCAGCAAGATCTGTATACTACTACTAATAACAATAATTGTGTTCTTGTTAATAATAATAATAATAATAATAATAATAATAATAATAATAATAATAATCATGATTAAATTTTTCTACCTAACAAGAAAAAAAACTATACGTTATTAAAAAGCAAAACAGAAAAGTGTTTACACGTGTTAATAAAACTCACTGGTTTATAACAGCCTACGAATTAAAAAGGTTATATTAATATATCCCCATCCTGCGATCGATAGATAGACAGACAGACAGACAGACAGACAGTTCAGGAAATAGAACTGATCATAAAGACTTACCGAGGAAAGTGCAGGCTGTAAAAAGCAATAAACATCCTGAGCGACACATCTTCCACACAGTCAATAGTTCCTGAAATGAATTATTAAAACATAAAACTGAAGTTTATATTTATGATTTTGTTGGGTCATTTAAGCAATTTCTAATATAAATAAATAAATAAATAAATAAAAATAATAAGGCAGGCAGAAAATAAATTCAGCCTCCGCCAGGCTACAGACACATCAAGTCCGTGGTGGTGAAGCTGAAACTGTGCCTCAGAGTTTGTTCTGAGCAGTGTGTGTTACATTGTGAAGTACTTCCTAATATACACACCCACACGGTGTCCTCTCCATCAAACCCAACCCACAGCAGAAACCTAATTAAACCCAACAAGAGGAAGGAACATGTGCGAACGGATTGGAGCGTCGGATCGTGGCTCTGAATAATTTATTAGAGCTGATAATTAATTAATTAACACCTGCTTTAAGGCGGAACACACCTGAGCATCGGAGCGAACGTCTGAGAGACTCTGTTGGGGGAGATGGAGAGAGAGAGAGAGAGAAAGAGAACAGTGTAAAGTTCCCCGTTCTCGACTTTTAAAGGACTTTATAGCAGTATTGGTTTTAGATCAGTTCATATACAGACACAATACTCTAATCTGTGTAATCTAGAACACTGACCCTGCTAATCGCTGTTTTGAAGAGGGGATCGTCAACATTAAAGCCATCAACATAACGCTACACGCTAGCGTCCAAAGTTGTTGCTGTGCTGCAAGTCCAGTCCAAAATGTTGCATATATGTTTAAAGTTCAGTAAAACTGAACCAATAGCCACTCAGGCCTGGAAGTGGAAAAGTTCAGTTCAAGTAGCTTTTATTAGAGGTTTATGTGCTCTGACGGAGCAAACAAAAGGACACACGTTTTTTGGGGTTTTTTTGGCGGCCATTCCCCCCCCACTTTGCACATCAAAAGGTACTGAGGTAGGAAATGATGTCATTGCCGCTTACAAGGCATCACAAAGGCAGCAATGGCCCTCGCTACCTAAAGAGAGCGATGCAGGTTTCTCACCTCCTCATCTGTACACTCAAACTTCCACGCCAACAAAATAACACCAATCGCTCACTAGCTCAGCCGAGTCTCGTAGCAACTTTGCATTCTGGGACTTTGAGTCAAGTGTCGAGACGTCAGCACATCTACGCTTGGATTTCTCATTAATATGCTCGAAAACGGCGAATGAGAAAAGAAAAACTCTTGCGCTTTTGTTTTTAAAAGCTAACAGAGAAACACGTCGGACTTCCCTTACGTTTGAGATCTGTGAATCTGCTAACTTCACTAGCGATAACGTCGTCATAGCTGGGACATCAGAACGACACGCAACCTCTTAACTTCTCATAATAAGCAAAATACAGAACCTCCATCACTAAACACATCAGAAATATTTCAATATAAACGTATTTAGCGTGCTTCAGGGTGGAGACTTCCTTTAAGAGGTAAAAGGCAGGAATTATAAGATTAAAGTTAAAAAAACAAAAAAAAACAAACAAACAAACAAACAAAAAAACAAAAAAACACCTGCGTTACCTGCGTAGCTGTCTGTAAATCATAACTTACCTGGTAGATGTTCAAAACCTTATTGGGATTCTCCTACAATCCTACACGATTTATCTATATTATATA
>JANDJT010000164.1:2449741-2466291 GCA_024331685.1 Stegophilus panzeri
ATTTTAATTAAAGTGCCTTAATATTCCCACAAGAAAATGGGAGAAAATTGTAAATGGAAAGGGGTCCAAGCACCTTAAATCACCATTTAACCCGGAGGTTTTAAAATTTTTGCAGTCCTTTAACGGTTTCTTTTTTAAAGAGAAATAAAAACAAAATAAAATTAGGCACATTATTTAAACACATTATTATTATTATTATTATTATTATTATTATTATTATTTTTTTTTTATACAGAACGTGTCACTACATTCCAGCTGACATTATTTATAGGCAAAATAACTTTGATAATAATGGCGAGTTGTGGTTTCCACCACTGTAATAAAATAATACTTTCTTTTTTTCTTTTTTTTTAAAATCACAGACCCCTGGGATATACTTCACGGACCCCTGGAGGCCGCAGAGAACCACGAAAGGTGGCAAAAAGCAAAAAAGTGCTTAAAAAAAACCCCCAAAAACTAGCACATCAACACTGCAAAAACGACATCTTAGTAAGGAAAAACTTCGACGTATCTAAATATTTCTCAGCCTCATTATGAGATTATTAACCCTTTTAGGCATTTTTGCTCAGTGTACTAATTCTGCGTGAGCGTGTTAAGCGAAAGGAACATTCGTTTTATTGGCGTGAATGTTTCAAATTAAAAATGAGAAATTAAAATGTTTGATTAGATCACTTCACTCGATGTTGTTGCTACGACTCACATTCTCACGCTCCTGAAGCGTGGGTGATTTCGGTTTGCTCAAAATTCTCTCTCTTTTTTTTTTTTTTTTTTTTTTTTTTTTAAATGAACCATCATGCTACTTTAGCTCTATTCCATTAAAACACTTATTTACAAATGAATACTAAACCATAACGGACCATAAACACTGATTTAAAAAAAATAGATATATCTAATATATATATAAAAAAAAAAATTATAATAAAAACTTGATAAAAACCTAAAACGGTAAAAAAAAAAAATTATAATAAAAAGGAACTTCGGGTGCAGTTCTCTGAAATCTGAACTTAAAAAAAAGACATGTATTGAAGGTGCAGATGTCCGAATACTTGTATAAAACATCTCGTAACCTCCTCCATGAAAACGGAGCTAAATATTTAATCGTCACTGGCAACTTTAATAGGAACACTTGTACAGCTGCTCCTTCGTGCAATTCCGATTCGCCAATCAATCACGTCAAACTAGTTTGAGTATTCCAGAAACGTCTGATCTTCTGGGATTTTCTCTCTCTCTCACACACACACAAAAAACAGTCTCTACACAGAATGGTGCAAAAAAAACCAAAAAACACCCAGTGAGCAGCGGTTCTGTGGACGGAAAGCCTGGTTGACGAGAGAAGTACGTCCAGATCTAGACCGGTTTGAGCTGACAGCAAGGCTTCTGTGACTCAACCACGACTCATTACAACTGTGCTGAGCGGAAAAGCATCTCAGAACATGTCAAACCTTGTGGTGGATGGGTTACAACAGAAGAAGACCACATGGAGTCAGCCAAGAACATGAATCTGACACTTCATATACACTAGTATACTGTATAGACTGTATAGGTACAGGTGTTCCTATTAAAGTGGCCGGTGAGTGCATTATTAAACCCCCTTAAACGTTTGGCTGGTCCAGACTTACATTCCTAACTACACACGTTTCCTATCTGTTGCACTATAAGTACTGAATAATACATAGAGACTGAATAACATGCTTTAAGACGAATAACTGAATAATAAAATCAAAAGTAATCACTTTTTTCTTCTCTTAATAAAACCGGACGAATAAACGGTTCCGCTGGAGCGCCCAAAAAAAAAAAAAAAAAAAAAGAGATAAAAACGGGATCTTCATTTCTGAACATTGTGCACGTTCACTTCAGTGGATGAAGCGACGGAAAAGACAAACCGAGCACATGCAAAACAAAACAAACAGTCCGAGTGCTGAGACTCGGAGAAAGGACCGCCTCATGTACACGTCTATACACCACCAGGGTTTATAAATCCTACTCAATCTTCTTTCTTTTCCTCTCCTATCAGGACTGTAACAGCAGGAAGGAAATTAAAAAAAGGCAACCTTTTTTTTTTTTTTTTTTTTTTTTTAAAAACAGAAAGGCTGGTTTTGCGTCGTCCTCGTCAGTCTTTATTACTCGTGTTCGGCTGCAGACGTCCCGAGACTCACGCTTCAGTCAGGAGGCAGCAGGTCGTGCAGACGAAAGCGTTCACGTACGTGTGGGCGCACGTCCTCGTTCTGGAGAGGGGAAAACAAAAAACGACAAACACTATGTGACAGGGGTGTGACGATCGGACGACCAGAATCGACACGTCTGAAGAACGTCGAGGGAACAATGATTAATCGAGTATTATTGAAAAATAATGACTCAAAATCGTATCGTACCGCAGCATATTTAGTATAATCGTCAAATACTGAAATATTGCCTTAAAGCGCACCTATTATGGATTTGAAACGTGCCTAATTTTGTTTTAAAGCTCTCATACGATAGATTTACACGCATCCGAGGTCTAAAAACACTTTAACGTGCTCAGAATTTAAACTGCAGCGTTACCTTTCCCCCCCCAGTGTCACAAACGACTCGTTAAATGATCCGTTCTAAATGATTCGTTCTAAATGATCCGTTCTAAATGATCCGTTCTAAATGATCCGTTCTAAATGATCCGTTCTAAATGATCCGTTCTAAATGATTCGTTCTAAATGATTCGTTCTAAACTCCTTTCAGAAAGCATACTCTGGTCTGATTGGTCAGATGTCCCAGTCTGTTGTGATTGGTCTAGCACTGTCAGCGAGCAGCCGACAGCGGCCGACAGCGGCGTTTTGTTACAAACCTACATGGGTTAGTACAGGAAGTAAAGTCTGGAATCACTGACGACTCGTTTCAGCTGTTCAGAATCGGTTCCTTCTTTCGGGAGTCGATAACTCCGTTTGTCGTGCGCTTTTTTGATTTTTGAAACTTTTTACATTCACAAACAGCTCTATAAAACACACTACATGAAAGGTAATATTTGAAAAACCATAATAGGTGCACTTTAAAAATAAAACTAGCATGATACGATACCACCGAGCCTGCTACGATTCGTAAAGCAACGATTCGATAGTTGACGTATCGTCAACACAGAATTTTACATTACGGTAAATATTAATTCTTGAGAAAAGGCGAGGTTAAACAGTAAAACATGAACTCTTTTCCCTTCGTTATAAAGAAGACCCGCTGTAAGGGACGTACCAACTCCACCAGCTTTTCTAGAAAAGGCACCAGCTTGAGAAGTTCGCTGTCGTTCTTGTCCACGAACCAGCTCTCAATCGGGATCCCGTTAGACAGCTGTGATTAATAAACACAACCATGAACATTTCGGTTTTTTTACGGTATTTGGCAGACGCCCTTATCCAGGGCGACTTACATGCATCTCATTCATACATCTGAGCAATTGAGGTTAAAGGCCTTGGCTCAAGGGTCCAACAATGACAGCTTGGCAGTGCTGGGGTTTGAACTCACGACCTTCTGAGCAGTATTATTTAAATAAGTAAAGTAAGTAAATAAATAAATAAAACATCTAAGAGTGATTCCTACAGTTTGCCTTCTGTCCAGAGTTTCCGTCTAAAAAACGATAAAATTATTGCTGTATGAGCGTTGTAGGAATTTATTTGATAGTTTTCCTTTTTTTTTTTTTTTTAAAACAAAAATGATTAAAAAAACAATAAATAAATAATAATAAAAAACAACCCAAAAACCCAGTTGTAGTAATAAACAAATATCTGAAAGTCACTTTTAATTTGCAGAATTATGTAAACAAAGATCTTGGATTGGCCCAATTTACCTGAACTTCTGGTTAAGGTTATCTATTGTCAGTGAAAGATTACGATAAGATTGTTGTTAAGAGCAAATTTAATTTAAAAAGTCTAAACACACAAAAAAAACCAAAAACATGATCTTACGCTGAAATTTCATGTTTTTTTTTTTTTTTTTTTTTACTAACGTATTTTAAACATAAATCAGATCAGAGGCTGGCTTTAAATCGTGGACAGCGACGTCGGCTCACTCAGGGGGCGGGGCTTATTTGTGAACGTTATCTCACCTGATACGCGAACGCTTGCGGCGAGTTGTCGATAATAATGGTCTTTGAGAGATCTCTCCCGAGGATATTGAGATCTTTGATGTAGTTCCCCTGGACACAGACACAATGTTCGCGAAATAACCTGTGCCTGAAATAAAACACACACACACACACACACACACACACACACACACACACACGTTAATCAAATGCACACATGTAGAACTGCTTTCGTTGCCTCTCCATCTCACAGCATGTTTTCATTACGGTCATGAATATTAATAAGCAAACATTCACTGTTAATGAATATTCATTACAGCACAGCATGGTTACAACTCTGAAATCAGAAGGTGTAGATTAATCTTCTAAAGCAGCAGCTCGGACAGTAATTACAGGTTTATACTAACGAGCTCGTTCGGACATGTCAGCGTTTCTATAGTAACGGATCATTCACAGGGACTCGTGTCATCTACATCTCCTGGTAACGATAAACTGATTGTGTGTTTAAAAAAAAAAAAAAAAAAAAAACCCCCCGCTAATCTTTATGTTATTTAAGAAAGAAAAGCGTTATGTAACATTTAAGGAATGAGTCTCCAGTGTCAGCGCTTTGGAGTAAACAGTCAGTAGGTTTCCCGCCAGAGCGAAGTCTTCAGGACTGAGGAGTTTGTTCTTTCCTGTTTCTCGGTAGCGTAAAGTTATTTTCCAGTACATTTTCATGGTACAGTCAGTACTGTTTATTTTAGTAATAAAGTTCAGCGGTATTTTACTTTGAGAGAGTTATGGGTTGTTTAATCGGTTATCGGCGTGTACCGTCCGACTTCGTTATCGGTAAAACGCCGCTTTCGCACGAAGTCGTTTTATCACGAGAAAATAAAAGAAAACTATTTTGTTATGTCGAGATCACGAGAAAATTAAGTCGCGATCATGAAAAAACAAGAAAGAAAGAAATAATAATAATAATAATAATAATAATGATGCATGGCCTCTTAGGGCTACCGCATAAAACCAGCCAAGTTTCAGAAAAGCTTAACGAAAAATAAATAAATAAATAAATAAATAAATAAATAAAGAGGGGAAAACCCAGAGAAATCCACCTACCGAACTAACTGCTTCTTCGGATCGAGAATGTTCAGCAACTTATCTGCGTAAACTTTCTTCGAAGCGGTGAAAAGAATGATCTGAGGAGGGGAAGGGGAAAGAAAAAAAAAAAAAAAAAAAAAAAAAAAAAAGATAAAAAATGCAAAAAGTTTTTGTTTTGTTTTATTTGATACACAACGCGTACACTTTACAGTTTAAAGCAGTTAAACACACTTATTTACAGGATAGTAAAACCATAAAATCTATACACGTAGTTAAAACCTGAAAGACTGTAATATCGGACAATAACAGCATTTCAGTTCTCACTAATTCGCACGAGCTGCGTTTCCATCAGAGTTGCGAATTGAACTCGTACGAAAAACTGGAATATCGTATAAAACATTTCCGGATAAACCACCGTTTCCATCCCACGTGTTCAAGAGAACAAGATCGTCACTTCCGGGGAAACCGGCACAAAGTAGCGGTGTTTTCAGAGCCAATTATCCAATCACGTGATTTGTTCAGTTAAAGTCACATGACCTAAATTTATTATTATTATTATTTTTTTTTTTACATTTAGATGCACATCGAGGAATTTATTCGGTAAATGTGTTTGTCGTAGTTTATGCACGTCGTCTTCTCAAATAAAATAAAAAATTATCCGCCTCAATTGAGCGCACAAGATTTTTATTAGCATTTCGGAGATTTTTATTTGCATCTGATGTTTCAATTCAGTGTTTTTTTTTTTTTTTTTTTTGCAGATACCCCAAAATTTCTAATAGGTAGATAAATAAATGTAATAATAGGAAACTAAATAAAGGAATAAATGACTTGTTAAAACAAATATATGTAATTTTGAAATGAATCTTTTTTCCTTCTCTCAACCAATGATGCACTGGAGCTACGCAAGAACCGCCTCCTCATTTGCATGTTGCACACGAAAAAGTAAATAAATAAACAAAAATTTTATAAATAAATAAATAAATATGCAAATAAATACATGCGGGAATAAATAAATATAAAAATAAATGAACACATAAATAAATAAATGGAAAAAAACCCCAAAAAAGTTCAAAAGAATTAAAAAAAAAAAAAAAAAGAGAAAATAACAAATGAAGGGGGGAAAAAAGCAATACAAAAATAAACTTCAATAATTCAATTAAAAATGAACCATATTCATCAAGTCATTTATTCCTTTATTTATTTTCCTATTATTACATTTATTTATCGATATATTTATTTATTTTTGATTTCGGCAGGTTTGGTCCTCCATATAAATACCTGAATGGAAACCCAGCTACTGATCGACTGAACTGCTCTACCACTGTGTGCAATGGAATTAAGGAGGAAGGAAGATAACAAAACAAAGCTACCTCGTAAATCTGAGACATCCGTTGGAGAAATTCTCTAAAGAACGGCCTCAACCGTACATAAACCTGTGGATAAAGGAGAAAACCAGGTCACTTCAGCACTCTCACACACACACGACAGAAATATGAGTACGAAGAGAAACAGTACACAAAGCGCTTGGGAACACTGATATTTAATGGAGTCCAGAGAGTTATTTATACTTCTCTGTGCTGTTATCTTGATATCACGACTTTCTCATCTTCCTCATGATGTGGAAATACATGATACATGCTGTACATCATGGACGAGTACGTCAGATTATTTCTTTAATCGCCTGTAATTTTCCCAAACTTCTCCATTAAATTGGTGCATCAGCGCCCTCTAGTGGAATCTTTTTCAAACTGAAAAAGCCTTTTAAAATCTACATGTTCGCATTAATGTTATCTATAAGCTCGTGCGCTCCGAAACAACGTTAAAATTCGACTTTAGAAAATACACGTTCAAAATTTACAATCTCTCTCTACTACCGATACGGATCAACCGTCTTGATGACATCATCCTGCACTTCAGCTTCTAGTCAGATCTTCTGTCCAATCAAAACGCTCTCTAGAATCTCAAGTGTCCCGCCCACGCCGCTATAAAAACCGCCTTGCCGAATCCAACGCATCGTTATTGCTTGGGAGAGTCCACGGTACTAACCGTGAAGTATGGCTTACCCCTGGCTGTGAGGCAATCGAAACTCTACTGGCTATTTCAAAAGGGGGAGGAGCCACTCGATATCCCCTGCCCTGACTTCCTGTTTCAGTGGAAATTACATCACCACATCGAATAACTCTGGTGTTTCAAGGCACTTTGAAGAGAATGAATTTAACAGACACACAACACTGTAGCTGAACGGAAATTAATAATAATAATAATAATAATAATAATAATAATAATAATAATAAATAAAGACTTTTTTCTTCTTCTAATAATACAAATTTTGCAATTTCTACTGGCTATTATCTAAACTAACAGCCATAAACGAACTAAAACGAACACGTAAAATCAAATCGAAAGTAGTAAATAAATCCCATTTTAAATAATAATAATAATAATAATAATAATTCGGTATTTGATTCCCTGTTATTGTACATCTAATACTAATTAGATTCAATTTCGCAAAATTAAATATTAGCTGAGCTCAGAGACATTATGTTAATTAATTATAGACACATTGATTGCAGTGATCGTTTCATTACCTGGTAAATAACATCCTGGAAAAGGACAGGAAATGTCAGTGCTGCGTCTTCCAGCTCGTTCAGACTGCAATGGACTAAAGTTTCGTCCTTCGAACAAACAATTACACCATGAAACAGAACACAAAAGACACTGGGATATAAAGGACAAGCGGTTCTTTAATGAGACTGAACTGCTGTGGTGTAAAACACCTGAAGTTACAGGACAATACCCGACTCGGCAGCGCTAACAGTACCGCAGTAAAGATTATGTTCCTGTAACGCTGTAGTTAACACTCACCAGGTCTATGACGAGGGAGAACTCGGGCGTGCTGCGTGTCTTTAAGGGCAGTGCGGGTTTACGAGTTAGCTGCTCCTCGGTTAGTGGAGGTACGTGCTTGATGAAGAAATACCTACAAACATGCAACACCAACACATTGAACACAGTCGGAAGCGTAGATCGTGATAATATAGAATAGATTTTGAGTAAAATTCCAGCTTTCAATACGTTTAAGAAAAACTTCTGGTTGTTGGATCGCTAACTGCGAGTAAACTAGCTCAAATTAATCAGCCGTTCACACCAATCCATTTTTAGGAGGTAGAAGGAAACCGGAGAACTCGGAGGAACCCCACACAGACACAGGGAGAACATCTGAAACCCCAGATGAACAGTAACCCGAGTTTGATTTAAGGGTAAAACCGATCCTGTCAGAATAACGTTACCATAACAACCGAACCCACTTTATTCGTCGCTAACATGAGTTAGCCATCGTGTTTGTTTCTAGGCAGTGCGTCTCCTTAAATTCTGGACGTGAATTAGTCCAAAAGCGTGGCATGTAGTGTGCGTGACATCACTATCTGAGTGCAGAGGTTACTCACGGGTCAAACACCTCCCAGTCCTCCTCACACGACGGGTCGGGGACGCAGGCAGGAACCTCCACATAACCACTGACTGAAGGATATCCTGCAACTACACACACACACACACACACACACACACACACACACAGAGAAAGATATGTACAGACAGACAGATAAAGATAAAGAGCCGGACAGCAGACAGACAGAGGGACAGACAAAGAGAGACAGGCGGACAGATTAAGTCAGACAGATAAAGAGAGACAGACAGATCGAGAGAGACTGACAGAGATAGAGAGACAGACAGATAAAGAGAAATTGAGAGACAGACAGATAAAGGGAGAGAGACAGACAAAGAGATAGACAGACAGAAAACGAGCGACAGATGGACAAAGACAGACATACAGATTAAGACAGACAGATAGAGAGAGACACAGACAGACAGAGACAGACGGACACACAGATAAAGACAGACAGATGGACAGACAGATAAAGAGAGACAAACAGACAGATAAAGAGAGAGAGACAGACAGACAGAGGAAAGCCCACTGCTCCTGGAGAAGCTTTAATTGTGTACCTGTGAGAGGAGGCAGATCAACACGAGTGACCACATCCTCTTCCTCGTCTTCCTCGCCTCTCTGGGCGTGGCTGTGGTAGGGGGACATGGCGGTGGGGTGGGGCGGGGCACACTGCCCCGGTGATGATGTGGCAGTGCCCATCGGCATCTCCTCCACCTGCTCCATGTCCAGCTGCTTTATGATCTCCTCCGCCTCCATGGCCTGACCCGGCAGGTCCAAACCTAACAGATGGGAATCGCTGAGGTCAGGCGTGAAACAGAACAACTCAGGATGCGTAAAATATCCCTGCAAAGTCAGCAGGACAAAAACCATCATATAAAAAGTTCCCCACTGATCGTGCCTGAGAAGGTACGGACTTCTGGTGAACACCTCACCTGCTCGGTTGGCCGGGGAGAAGTAGTTGAAGACCGGAGAGAAGACGGTTCCCAGCATGGTGGTTCGTGGAGGACTGTCCAAAGCATCTCCAGCCTCCAGCTTCACGCTGCTCTTGGTCTGTTTAAGAGCGTCACGATTCCTGGTTTCTGCGCGTCAGCATTTTTGGAGGTAAAAGAGGAATCATGATCATGTGACAGAAAGCTGCATGAGGTTAAATAAAGATTTCCAGAACGCTGTGATAGTATTATCTCACTGACCACAGACTGTTCTCATCCGAACCTCACATATCTACATAAGTACAAATCGTGTGTAGTGCAATGCCTTCTGGGTAAATTCATCTACCGAGCTTAACTTCACGCAGCGCCTCACCCTGGCTGACGGAGCGGCGCCTGCGTCCGACGCTTTTCTTACGGTCGTCGGCGCTTTGAGGGGACGAGGCAATGAGGTCACAGGTCAGGCGACTCCTCTTGGCTCCTCCTTGTTTCTTCTGCCCCACCTGAAACCCCAAGAAAAAAAGCGATTCGACTCACTGAATAGAATCGACTCGACTCGAGCGCAAGAAGCGAAGCGAACATGCCGCGTCTTTCGTTTTGGGTTTCAGCGGTTTTCTGTAGACGCGAGCTGCAAAACCAGGGCTTTTTATTATGATTGAATAATCATCTAATCATTTATTTCAGGCCAGTTCTGTGTTCTACGAGCAAAACTTTTGAGTCGATTCAAACCAAACCGATCAATTCCGCGCCGATTCGGATCCGAGAAACGGACTGACGAGTGAAAGCGCTCTCAAAAAACTCAAAAATCCACTTAAGTTATATCCTAGTGCACTTTCTGAAGAATAGACTGTGTAATGATAATCTTTATGAAAAAGAAATAAATAAATGAGGAAAATGTGTCTATACAAAAAACAAAAACAACAACAAAAAAAAACTTCCGCCAATCTCGCCTCGTGTTCTGTTTTTCTTACAATTCTTCGAGACGATATTTAACGCAGTAACGTGAGCTTCGGTATCGAGAGAGGAAAACGTGACGGGATTTTTTATTTTTTTTTTTACCTTCACCGCGTCGTGATGGATGACGTTCTTCAGAAGGCTCTTTCCTCCGAGCGAGCGTCTGCGTTTGGGTTTCCGGGCTCGCCGACGGACGCGAGACGGGTTTGGCAGCTGAGACGCCTCACGCATTCTCAGCTTCATGTTGTTTTACGGTCACATCTAAGACTGAGGAGAAGAAGAAGAATTTTTTTTTTTTTTTTTTTTTTTTTTTTTTTTTTTTTTTTAAAATCGACAGCGGTGAGATCGACAGGATCCCGTCGCACCCTCGTGTACGTAAATGAGGACGGAACGATTTCAAATGCTGGAATCGAGTTGCTCGGGACCCAGACCGTGAAGCTTTACAAGACAAGAACGTCTATCGTGTCCAGATGTCGATGCAGTAATTTCTGTCAGATGGAACTGAAAAGAAAAGAAATACAGAGCAGATCGCAGAGGGGACGCAAAGCAGAAACAGAACCAAAGCCTTCCTGAAAAAAAATTATAAATTAAATAAAAACAAAACAGCACTGTATCTGGAAAGGGAGGCGGGAAACAGGCGGGGAGGAGTAAATTAACACCAGACCACTCTGCTAGTCTAGAAAATGCGTCCGAAGAAAAAAAAATAAAACAAAACAACAAACACCATCAGAACTGCGATACACAGAAATTATACTTTAAAATGTTTACTAGTTTAATAAATTTCATAGGTTTGTGATGTACAGCATAACAATAAAATACATTTTTTTAATGAAATATTCTCAGACTGCAGTGTTTAACTACAACATCGGAACCACAACTGTCAATCAAGTGTGCTCATTAAAACATTAGGTCACGCCCATGTATGCTGTAGGGGTTTTCCCTGCTTAATTTTTTTTTTTTTTTTTTTTTTTTTTTTTTTTTTTTATAAATGTATTGTTTATTAAATAGGCGGTGCTGTGTTGTTTTTCTTCATTCAAACTTCACTGGATGTTAAATTAAGCGTTAACGTTACGATCTGTATACTAGACTTCACTTCTGACGTCTTGAGGTGTACAAGAGTCCAGACAGATATGGGAAAAATGTTGTCTAGACGAAAAATATACACCGATCAGCCATAACAGTAAAAACACTGATAGGTATAGCGAGTAACGTTGATTATATCGTTACAGTGGTTCCTGTCGAGAGGTGGGATATATTTATTAGTTCTCAAAGTTAATGTGTTGGAAGTACGTGAGCATCAGAACTGGACCATGGAGCAATGGAAGAAGGCGGCCTGGTCTGATGAATCATGTTTTCTTTTACATCGTGTGAACGGCCAGGTGCATGCGCGTGTCTTACCTGGGGAAGAGATGGCACCAGGATGCACTATGTGAAGAAGGCGAGCTGGTGGAGGAAGTGTGATGCTCTGGGCAATGTTCTGCTGGGAAACCTTGGGTCCTGACATTCATGTGGATGTTACTTTGAGACGTCCCACCTACCTAAACATCGTTGTAGACCAAGTACACCCCTTCATGGTAACGGTATTCCCTAATGTCAGTGGATGCTTTCAGTAGGATAATGCGGCCCTGACACACTGCAAAAATTGTTCAGGAACGGTTTGAGGAACATGAAACAGAAATTCTCCAAATTCCCCAGATCTAAAATCGATCGAGCATCTGGACAAACAAGTCCGATCCACGGAGGTCCCACCTCGCAACTTACAGGACTTAAAGGATCTGCTGCTTATGTCTTAGTGCCAGATACCACAGCACACCTTCAGAGGTCTTGTGGAGTCCATGCCTCGACGGGTCAGAGCTGTTTTTATGGAACAAGGAGAGGAGGACCTACACAATATTAGGCAGGTGGTTTTAATGTTATGGCTGATCGGTGTACATCTCGTCACGTTTAGGTAACATTGGTTGTGAGGAAAAATGTATTACCTTACCTGATGTTTTCTAACTGACCCTAGCAACTCAAATTCCGAGGTGTGAGGGAAATACCCCCTCCCCCCCAAAAAAATACATCTCTAATAGTTAGGTGGATTCAACATTTTAATTATCATTATTATATATTATTTTTAAATAAAATGATCTTACTCCTTGAACATACTCTTCCATTCCCGCCCATTTTAACGAAGCTCCGCCCCCCGGGAACAACTGTGGCTCCATCAAATGACTGACAGGAGGCGCATCAAAACACAAACAAACATTCCGGCCCGGACTTGAGTTTTCCAGTCGGGTTTTCTCAGCCACTTGGTACACTTTTGCTACTACACCTGAATCCATTGTTTTGTGTATCATGTTCTACATATCTTCGAAGTTATTTGCACAAATAAGGAATAAAAAAAAAAAATCACGTATTGCACCTTTAAAGCCACAATGGTTTAGTGAGTTAAAAATATCCCAAACTTAAACATATTTCTTTAGTAGAAATTAACCAGTTTGACACCTAACAATCTGTAGCACCTAATTTCAATAATATATTCTTAGTCATAAAAAAATTATATAATGAGTAAAGAATATTTAATAGACCTTCTCTAATAGACAGTTTAATAAAGGTAAAACAATTTAAAACATCTGTAGTCCAAAATCAGTGCTCAGCTGCTTTACTGGGTAATTTATAGTTTAGATAAATTATATTACATAACCCTGATGTGCAAAACTATTTTCCCTAAACGATATGAATGCAAATGATAATAAAATGTTTATTTAAAAACAGCCACAAGCCGGTTACCAGCAGCACCATCACAGCCGCCAAGACATCAGGAAATTACTGAAAAAACGCGACAAACTTACTGTTGAAGCCCGTAAACCAGCCCCCGGATGATGTCTGGGTCTTGATGACGGGCGCAGAGACAATCCTAGTCCCCGGGTTTTTTAATTTAAAGCCGGTTTCCTGTGTTTTGCTGTTATTAAATTAGGTTTTATTCACTGCACCACTAGTCGCCATTTCCCGCCTCCGTAGCCACACAGCGGACTGTAAAATACCCGGATGAAGGAAAGATCAGTCCGCGCATGCGCACGTCCGCTTCTCTCGCTTTCCGCCATACAAAATGTAGAGTTCCTCTCAGCGTTGGTTTCAAAATACACCGATATTTCACTGTTCATTCGAAGAGAAAAACTTGCTTCTATACTCTCATATGTTCTAATCCGTGACCTGAAATGAATTCAGCATGTTCTCGACACTTTCTATCACAGAGCACGCTAACAGCTGTGCAAAATAATGTCAACGTTTAAAGAAAAAGAAAAGAGTCTCGAACTGTCACAGAGATGACAAATTTATCAGTTTTATAATTCGTTCACCTTTCAGTTACTATACATTTATCTGCTACATACTTGTCCTTCCATCCATCCCCTGATTCAATTTATTTATCCAAAATATACAGCTTCCATCCATCCATCTTATACAGCTTCCATCCATCACACCTTCCATCTATCCATCTTATACAGCTTCCATCCATCCATCCATCACACCTTCCATCTATCCATCTTATATAGCTTCTATCCATCCATCCATCCAACTTATACAGCTTCCATCCAGACATCTATCCATCCAACTTATACAGCTTCCAGCCATTCATCCAGCCATCAACTTATACATTCATCCATGCAGCCATTCATCCATCCATTCAGCTTTGCCATCCATCCATCTATACATCTTAAACAGCTTCCATCCAGCCATCTACCCAACTTATACACCTTCCAGCCATTCATCCATCTATCCATCCATTCAACATATACAGCTTGTAGCCATTCATTCATCCATCATCCAACTTTTATAGCTTCCAGCCATTCATCTATCCAACATATACAGCTCCCATCCATTGATCATCCATGTATCTATTGATCCATCTAATACAGCTTCCACATATCCATTTATACAACTTATCCAGCTCCCATCCATCCAGTCATCTATCCCACTTTTACAGCTCCTGTCCTTTTGTTCCTTTTACAGTCTTCATCCATCCAGGTCCCATAAATGCATCATTTCATCCATCTTTTACAGCTCCAACTGATTCATTCATCCATGCAACTTTCACAGCTCCCCTTCATCCATCCATCAGGAAAGATACCAGTCACAGGAAAACAGTGGGACAGGATTTTTATAGAGGTTGCATGAAAAATTGCAATGTAGTACATAAAGCTTGTGAGAAATGACTTTTTGGATGGGCATTCCTTTTTCATATGAATCTGTAGATGGAGCAATAAGTAAATATTTTTTTAAAGATGTTTTAAAAACATAACATTAATTTCTCTGGGTTCCAAAATGGTGGTTAAGTTGAGAAGTTTTACTTTACTTTTACTTTATGGGGCTGTTTTTGTTGCATAATTTGCAAATAAATATCATGACTTCCACAAAAATAAAACAAGTTGATCCACTTTAATCACTTGGTGGTATTCTTGGACCACTTATTGTCTCAATATTTTATAAAAAAAAATAAAAATAAAATAAAATTAGCTTTCCTGATAGCAGTAAACTGGCAGGATACTAATATAAGCAATCTCAAACACACGGACAGAAGAATCAGTCCGAAGGAGGACCTCGCAATCCGACCTGAAGTGCTTATAAACATTAAGCTGATTGGTTGAGAACATTTCTACTGCAATTGTCCAGAGTAACAATCTGTTGTCTTGAAAAGTGATTGGCTGAGAATCGCAAATGCTGTCTCTCAACCTGATTGGTTGATACAGACCCAGTGAAAAGTACATGTCTGCTGTTACCTGATTGGCCGAACCTTGCAAAAGATGTCTTGCAGCCTGACTGGCTGATGTAAAACACACACATGGACTGTTTTTCCACACGGGGTTTGAGAAACAGTTCAGAAATCCACAAATGAACATAAATGAATTTATCAATTTGTGAACCTTGTTTTATTTTTGCAGAACTCGCATAGTTTATTTCCAAATTATCCCCCCCCCTCCTCCCCAAAAAAACCCCTCTATATTTAATATCTAGTTATACTGCAAGCAAAGAGCTTCTTCAAGCTGTGTCGAGCATATATCTACACGTACAGTACTACTGAGTCGCGTCACAGTGATGGCAAAAAAAGTTCTCGTCTAATACAACTCTGCTCTTTGGACAGGTGGAATAAACAGTTTAACTTCGTACAGAACCGTAAAGATGTTTTATATACGTTTTAAGATCCAGATCCACGTGGAAAAACTCAGAACAATCGTAGTTATTAAAATACATTCAGAATGCTAACGTTCTAGGTTTCGCTCCTTTAAGAAAAGCACACGAGTTAGAAGTCCGACGGCTACAGGACACCGAGGTTTTCTACAGAATTCAGCAGGATCGGTGGCACAAATATGTACATCAATCATCGATATCGCCCATATTTGGCAGGCAAACAGGAAGCTGCAGCACTCTCGCTCTGCCGTGGTACAGTGTATTGCTTTTTGTATTTCTGTAGTTCTGGAGGCTAATATCCAATTACTCACATGCAAAAAATTAAATAAATCACCTGTTGAGTCACTGTATATTAATTTTAAATGACTTGTGAGAGTCCTGTACAATTTATTGTCCATGTGTCTCAAAGCAAGGAAGAATGAAGAAAGAAGAAAGGGGAGAGAAAAAAAAAAAAAAAAGAGGCAATTTCCCCATGCAGCGTTTCTGAAAAACGAAACGGCAGCGTTCGTGGGGGAAAAAAAAAAAAAAAAAAAAAAAAAGAGAGAGAAACTGTATCCTCTGTAATGATCTCGTACTGATGCGAGTTCAGGTTCTTTCACTAGAACCGTTGCCACGACAGCAGGCCGGGAACCTTCAGCTTAAATTAGTCATTAAAAGAAAATGTAAATAATAAACTAAAATGTAAAAAAATAAACTCGTCAGCAGGCACGCGTGTCGAAAAGCCTGCTTTAGACTCGAGAGGAAAAAACCCAACACAATCTGTTTAACAGGAAAAAGAACAAAACAATTTTCTAATGTACATATTAAATATATACACATGTGCACATTAGTCATTTTATACGTCCTTCACATAGTTTTAAATTCATTCCAAGTCAGTGATTTAAAAAAAAAAAAAAAAAAAAAAAAAAAAAAAAAAAAAAAAAACCCCAAAAGC
>JANDJT010000164.1:2466301-2481071 GCA_024331685.1 Stegophilus panzeri
GAGAGAAACTGTTTTCCACATGTTTATGCAGTGTGAGAGACTGAGAATAAAAAAAAAAAAAAAAAAAACCCCAAATGCTTCATAAAAGTTGAACGGAAACAGCCGTATCCACGCCATGTTGAAATACAGCTCCGGCTAACAAGCAGGTTCAAGTAAATTCTCCTTTATCTTTTATTATTATTTTTCCCCCCCCACGAATCCAATCTTGCACGTGTGAATATGGATGACGTGTCGATCTGAGACTCCGGACCGAGGCTACAGGATGTCGATGGCTTGGTGTCGCTTGCCGTAGTCCACGCCGCGATCTCCTGGAGCATCCCGGTCCTCGTCATCTGGAACATGAGAGAAGGGAAGGAGGACAACAATGAAACACACCTATTGCAGGTCACTGAGAAACATGTATATACACACTACCAGTCAAAAGTTTAGACACACGCATTCTTTATTTTTCCACACATTTTAGAGTAATAATAGGTCATGAAAACTCTGGAGTAACACAAATGGAACTATGGGAATGATGTCCTGATAAAAAATCCAAAATAAATCTAAATAATTTAGTATTTTAACATCTTCAAAGTCGACGCGCTTTTTGCCGAGAATTTCCAGAAACGTATTCTTGGCGTTCTCTCGCCCGATTTCTTGAGGAATTTCCCCGAGATGTATTTTAAAACAGTATTTAAAGGAGTTCACACCGACGCCGGACTCTCATCACCTGCTTTACGGAACATTTCGCTCCGAGTCGTCCGTTTAAAAAAAGATTTTTGTAAATAAAACGTTAGTTTTCTAATGAAAGAAACGAAGACGTCGGCACGATTATATTTTTTTGTCTAAACGTGTGAAATCGGTGTCGTAATCACGCACCTTCAGATCAGAAGGTTTTTAACATCATGAGAAACATTTCAGTCGAGTGTCCACAAACTTTTGACCGGTAGTGTGCATATACATAGATTTAACATCCACTTTATTAGGAACACCTGTAAACCTAGACATTTTTGGAGTTATTTAAAATCAGCCAATCATGTGGCAGCAGCACAGTGCATCAGATCATGCAGATACAGGTCACGAGCTTGTGTTCATATCAAACATCAGAATGAAGAAAAAGTCTGATCTCTTTGACTTTAACCGTGGCGTGGTTGTTGGTACCACATGGGCTGGTTTGAGTATTTCAGAAACTGCTGATCTCCTGGGATTTTCACATGCACACACTCTCTCTCTCTCACACACACACACCTCTCTAGAGTTTACACAGAATGGTGCGAAAAACAAAAAACATCTTGCGAGCGACCGTTCTGTGGGTGGAAACGACTTGTTGAGAAGCCAGGTCAGAGGAAAATGTCCAGATTGGTTCGAGCTGCCAGGAAGGATTTAGTAACTGGTGAGCAGAAACGCATTTCAGCGTGCACAACACATCATATACACCAATCCGATACTGAGGACCGGGATTCAACTGAATTTCTGGCTCGGTATCGAACCATTTTTCAATGCACTGCTGTTGTTTTCAATACAGGTGTACATCGACATCGAGGATCGGTCAGTGAGGTACAGCACCTGCGAGACACACAAGTGCCGTCATATCATATAGCAGCTTTATTGACCCGGTTGGAGAAAAATGTGTCCTGCCCCGATGTGGAGCGCGTGTGGAAGAGGGCGAAGACACAGAAAAACGGACGAGTGTCCGAGACGACGCGTTTGCAGCTGATGCGAACGTTGTTGCACGGTTCGAATTATTTGCTCAAGTTTTTATTTTGCAACTCCCTTACCTTTCAGATACGACGTTAACGTAGAACGGTTTTAATTCGTCTTCTTCACTGAAACAACTTCATGTCCTGAAGTGACGACATAAAATACGGTTTTTAAAAAAGTTAATGAATAAAAAAAAAATAATAATAATTTTTTTTTTTTCTAATAATTGTGGCATCATGCTGATATTTCAAATTGTGACGCAGACGTTTGCGGAAGTAACATCTGGACTGGAATGGAGGCGTTTTGGGCGTGTCTGGTGCAGTGTTCTCTGGTCGATAGAATAAATCCCTTTGTAGGAGACTATGAGCTTTATAAGTCTGCAAATCTTATACATGCACAGACAGACACGTTACACGCTAACGGAAAAGAACACTTTAAACAGCATCATACGACCCCTTTAAGTCAACATGGCTGTTCAGAACATCAACAGCACTTCTTATATGAATTTAATTGAATTATACCGTACGGATACAAGTGTTCGCTGTTGACCAATCAACATACAGGACGTATTCACTTGTTAAATCTATAACGCCGACTATACAGTTCGCCGTTTTGAGGGAAAAACATGAAATAAAATTCATCGCTCATCGCCGTTAGCTAGCAAACTCATTGCTAACAAAAGTCAAAGTCTTTTCGAGTCAAACTCGAACGCAGAGAGGTGAAAAACGGCGTAATTCCGAGTTCCCGCTTTCTTATACCGTCTGACTCTTTATACGCTATTTTTTCCACCTCCACAAATACTCGACGTTCCCACAGCAAATCTCCCACTGAGTGAGTAATAACTGCAAAAGTATCAGTAAAAGATTTAACAATAATTCTATACTTTTAATTTATAATAATAATTATTTAATTTAATAATTTAATAATTTAATTTAATAATAATTTGATTTATATTTAATAATAATTTTAATTTTCCCCAGCAGCAAACTTTTCAAAATCAGCCATCATGGTTTCACCGGGAAAAGCGTTGTTATTTTAATTTTTTAAAAATGTACCGTTTTCTATAATCAATTTCTTTCCCCATCCGTTACGTCTCATTTCCTGTCGCATGGTTAAAGAGTGCTGACTGTTAACCTGATAAATATATTCGAGAGCTTTTTATTTTAATCTAAAAGACACAGACAAGCTTTATTTCCTCTCATCATAGCTATCTTTGCACGCGCACACGCAAAATTCGAAAAACCCAAAAGATATCCGAACAGCAGCATGCATTACGCTAAATAACTTGATCGCTGCGCTGTAATCCAGACATCTCTGTTCTCAGATGTGTTGGAATTTAATATCGTCCTTAATCATTAATCCGTTTACAGGACCGCTTTCTTAATAATAATAATAATAATAATAATAATAATAATAAATAAATAAATGCATTTTTACTTTCAGGACACGTGCCAAGTGCATTTACTTTAAACAAAACAAAAAATGTGTCCCTGAAAGAGCACCGAAATTATGTATATGCATTTACTTTTATTATGTATAAGCAAGCAAGCAAGCAAGCAAGCAAGCACACACACACACACACACACACACTCTCTCACGCTCTCTCTCTCTTATGTGACTCTAAACAAAGCACTACGTGGACTAAGTAGACGAGCGATGGTGGATATGTGGGAGGGGGACGGGACAGGAGAGGACGGACGGAGGAGGAAGAGCGACGCGAAGGACAGCCGGGGCTGTTCTCCCGGGCTCACCTTGGGCGTCTTCCTCGCCGCCGTCGCCGTCCTCCTCCTCGTTGTAGGCCAGCTCGGCCTGCTTGTCGGCTTCATACTCGCCCACGTTGCCGTCGTCCCCGTTGTAGTCCGCCAGCTTGGAGTTGCGCTGCGGATCTACGGGGGACTCGTTCTCGTCAAAGAAGCGGCCTGAGCGGGGCGGAGAAGAAAGAACCAGGGGGAAACAACAAGGAGAGAAAAAGGAAAAGAGAGCGAGAGAGAGAGAGAGAGAGAGAGAGAGAGAGAGAGAGAGAGAGGTCAGTCAGGATTAGGAGAGAGGGTGGCGTGAGAGTGAACGAATAACTCGCTCGTTTTTAAAGAGGAGAATAAGGAACGAGGAAAGAGAAAGCGGGATGAAACGAGGGATGCAGGAAAGCAACTCTCACGCATGCGCACCTACACAACAGCGTCCTAACCGCTTGGACATCGTGCTCTTACTACTTAGGACCAGAGGAACTCGCTCTACACCCACACTAACACACACACACACACACACACACACACACACACACCTGTGAAATAAAAACCTTAGACTTCTCAGCAAGGTTTTGCATGCTGCGACGACACGTCTTTGCAGTGAGACACACACACACACACACACACACACACACACACGGAGCTGCTCATACTCACTCTGCCGATGTCGGAGTGGTGCAGCGGGGGCAGCGTCTTGCTGAGGGTCCATGGGGTTAGGCAGAACCTGAGCAGGATTCGGCGGAGGAGGCAGCGCTGCTCCCGGATTTTCAGGATCTGCATGTGGGGATAACGACGGATCAAAACCAGCTCGGCAATTTACATATTCAAATCAACTTCGATATTAAATCTAATCTTTAAACTTATCTTTATTTTATTATTGTAGTCAAATGTGCAACATTTCATCACTAAATGCTGAACAGGAACTGAAAGGAGGCACTGGAGAGGAGTTTCCCGACGCTTATACCGCAGCCCATGAATTCTGGATTCTGATTGGTCAGAAGGTGTTGATTCATTTTCTACAACAGCAGCTCTGACAGGAGCGCAGCTCCGAATCGTTTCTATAGTAACCGCTCGTCCACAGAGACTCCTGCTGCAGACGCTCCACGCACTCGAGACGTTTTGTTTTTTTTTTAACATTATTCATAAAAAGTTCGAATCAGCTGTAATCATTAGAAACGGCTGTGATACAAGAGGAATGAAACTTCAGGAAAAGTCATTCTTTCGATGGATTATTTTCCTAGAACAGTTTGTACATAAGTGTTTCGATACTTGCTAATCGTATGAGGTTGGTTTTTTTTTTGGTTTTTTCTTTTAAATCATTTGCATACAGTTAAAGAAAGGCCTCCTGTTCAGCATGACGTGGTGTTTCTCACCTCTCATTTGGCGCTGCTGCTCTCCGAACTCGTCTGCTTGGACCGCTGCCTTATTGCCTTCATTCAACGCCACAGGTCTGTCCACGACCGGCTGGGGAACCTGCTGCTGGATTTCTGGGAGACCTTTTGCTGCCCCTCCATCCAGGGGAAGGTCGGGACGGTCCAGAGGGAGACCACGAGGAGCATCGAACCCAGGTCCTTCTCCAGCACCAGCTCCTGCTCTTACTCCAGTGTCGATAGCAGCATCAGCTCCAGCATCAGGACCAGCTCCAGCTCCTGCTCCAGGCTGTTTGTCCTGCTCCACTGGCTCCATGTTCTGCGCTGTGATGGCTGGCTTTTTCAGGGCTGAGAGAACATGAACTAGTATTTTATATTCCTTCTGTTTTTTGCTATTTGTACCTGTATCTGTCGTAAATAATTCTCTCCTCCTGTCCAATATTACTAAACTCTCGAGTCAGATTTTCTTGTGGAGCTCGGATCTAGTTGTAAGTTTATGCTGTGCGTTTTACTGGATTATAATCAGGATTAATTGTTGGAATGAAGACACTAACGGCTTTGCGGTTGAAAATCAGATTCCACTGCGTTGTTCATACTCACCAAACTGCATGTCCTCTACCTTTCCCACTTCACTGTCTTCAATACCGGGCATTCCAGCATCACTTCCTGGTTTCACCAAATCATCTGGGGGGGGGGTGTTGAGAAAGTGAGCAAAAGCAAGAATGAAAAACAGACAGGGAGAGAGACAAAAAGAAAGAGAGAGACAGACAACAAAGAAAAAGAGACAAAGAAAAATTGACAGGAAAAAAAGGACATGGTTGGAGAAAGAGAGAGTCAGGAGAAAGATGCAGACAGAGAGATTGAGAGAGAGCAAGAAAGACAGACAGGAACACAGGAGGGAGCAAGTGACACAGAAACAGAGAGAGAGGAAGGGAAAGAGACGGGGAAAGAAAGAGAGACAGGGAGAGAGAGAGAGGAAGGGAAAGAGAGAGATTCGCTCATGAACCCACATGTGCTTTTTTTTGACTGTACTTTTTGTCTTGTTAGTTTTTCTTCACTTGTTCATCTCATCATTCATTCCCTGCTCAGATTTAATTCTTGGCCCTAATCAGTGCTTTGGCAATACACTGTACACTGTCATACCAATAAAGCTCATTTGAATTGAATTGAGAGAGCAAGAGAAATACTTAGAAATTCAGAGTATAGATTAAGTAAAATATTAGCATTGTTTACTGTATGACTAACATTTCTTTTCTATTTTTACGCGACTATAACAGTAGGTGAGGAGAAAGACTTCTAGAACAGCACACACAGCTCTACCTTTTATAACAGGGTTGTCATGACGCTGTCCGGCCACTAGGTGGTGCGCGCCTGCAGTCTCTGTACCGCGCTCAGCCTGAGTGACCACCGTGCCGGCTTTACGCGCGTCCACCGTTTCCTACAGAGACCGGAAGTGACGGCAGGTGAGTGTCACACAGAGCAAGAAATCAAAGCAGAAAAATTCATTTTAAATACATTTTTATAATAACGCTAAAATAAATAAATAAAATTACATAAAAAAAAAAAAAATTAAAAAAAACCCACCACCACATGCTTCTTTTATATCTGGGGCAATATGGACTGAAGAGGAACAGCGAAATCATGACTTAAATATTAACTTACAATAAGATCAGAAATGTTCTCTAGCAAAAGAAAGAAAGAAAGAAAGAAAAAAAACCCCTACACATTAATCTGCTTTTTTTATTTTTTATTTTTTTTTAAAAAGATATTTATCCTGATATTTAGTTTTGATACGGGTTGATGATAAAACGCCAGTAAATCAGAAAAAAAAAATAATAATAAAAAAAAATGAATATTTGAACTATTAAACAGTCCCATGGTTGAACGTAGACGTGCGTGATATGATTGTAATATGACATCATGATACACAAAGACATTTCTCTGATATGTATCACGATACATCAGTTTGCTAATAAGCCCCCAGTAAAGACAGAGGAGATATTTTATTTACATGTTTAGTAAAAAGATTTTACTAAACAAAAACATCAAGGCTATCTGATAAGTGTATTATGACATAATTGATCACCATATCGATATTATAATCATATCGCTCCACCCTGGCACAATGACTTATCGGTATAAATGGTAACAGAGTCGCTCGGTGGTATAGAAATATCTCAGGAAGTGCATCTCGAGATCGCGACAGCAGTGTCGTTCGCACATGCGCTTGTTTCTACTGCGAGAACTCTTCCAAAAAGTTCAGAACCCTTATCAGGATGATTTTAGTTCAGGAACGTTTGTAATGTCTCCTCGACTTTCACTGCTTTAAGACCAGGCGCTACCAGAAAGTGCTTTACCCCGCGGTGTTTATCCAACAAGGCGTCACAAAAACTCGCCCGACACCAAAAACCGGTTAGGCATCGAGTGTCAACGTGGAATGCCAAGTGTACGTACTTTGATAAACAGGTGGAAAATGATACGCGAGCGCATATTTTACCGTTTCAGCAGCGAAAGAGTGTGAAATGCCGATAGCTCGACTCTTAAAGCGATCCGTAAAGTTTTTAGCAGCGGGGTATTATTGCGAAATAACGTCCGTGGAAACCCTCGGCACAGATCCATTTCATTCGGTTCATTTGAAATGCAATACGATAAATATTCCGCCTATTTATTAGAGCCATAGTGATTTTTAGTCCTGACATGTTCACGTCCGAGTGTTTTGCCGTCATTTACAGACCGTGAGGTGAAGCCGTTTCTCCCTTAATCCCGTTCCCGTATATACGGGGCACTCAATTCTTTTCATTCCAATAAAAATCAATCTATTGGTTTTGAGCGAGAAAATAAAAAGCTCTCCATGTGAAATCCTGCAATTTAATTAATTTATTAATTTTTTTAAAAGCCAGCAATAGTTCTTTCCTCGCGGAATCATATTTTGATGGCGAGTGATGAGGCTTCGCGGACCGATCGTCACGTGCTTCCCAGTAGAACGATAAGGCGGCCGCTTTTTAGAACGATGGGTAAACATGAGGTCCATTATCAAATAATGAATAATTCCCTCACATTATTGCACATTTCAAAAGTAAAAGCATTAACCTTCTACATCTTTAATAAACAGTCTGTATATTGTCGGTTTGTCTGTAAACACGACGGTCTTGACCACACAACTCTTGACACAGCAATTCAATATGATAAAATGTGTAGAGGTTCGGGAAGAAACTAGAAATAATTTGTTACCAAATCTTCTCAAATCGCTTGGTCGACTGCTTTCGATTTACTACTATTTATACTACGTTTAAAATAGAAGCCGCTGTGAAATAGTTACGGCACATTAAATAATTTATCTTTCCCGTTTTTAACGCGTTTTCTTTTCAGAAATGAGCCGACCTTCGATGCCAGCTACGAGATCTTCTGACGCAGCTAAGAAGGATCTTTTTAAATCTTGTAAAAGAACATGAAGATCTTGACGCTTCAAACTACAGGTAATTTAAATACCATGAGTTTCTTTGGAAAGCTTTGGAAAGAACATACCGTTGTGATCATCTTTCACTGCATCTTTATGTTTCAGGCAGGATAAATTGAAGAGGAGGTTGAACCGTGTTTTCCCCCAGCTGGTGTTTCACTCCCCCCAACAAGCACAACATCTGTGAGATGGTTTTTGTTGAGACGCTGTATGCAGATAAGCTGATATACAGACAGGCTACCTCATCCATCAGGTACAGAAACCCGAGAGTCAGCTGAGGTAACCAGCCAAAGTGACTGAACACACGCCAAGTACAACAGCTGGTCCGCAAAGACCAACTTCAATGGTCAAACTTTATCGATACTACAGAGGACACAAGGACACCCTATAGTGCAGCATTGATATTAAAGATGCTTCTATGGGACTCTCCAGGTGCATCATGGGACACAGTTGTCAGTCTAGACCAGGTGTGTCCAATCATATCCGGAAAGGGCTGGTGTGGTTGCAGGTTTTCATTCCAACCAAGCAGAAGCCACACACGTGTCTACTGAAAGCCAAGCTCAACTGAATAAACATGTGGAACCAGGTGATGTTTCTGCTCGGTTGGAATGAAAACGGTTGGATTCTCAAAAGAAGGTTCCTATTATACTTGTGTAGGACAATACTGACTTTGGAGAGGAGACACTGTCACGTCGTGGAACTACTGTAACCCACCACACAAATGGGATTATGCTGCAAAGTTCTGTAGTTGAACCTGTCTCAACAACAAAACAGACAACCACCACAGAAGGGAGTTTCCTCATTCAAAGCAGCCCCTAGCATCACTGTAGAACAATACGATCAGTCTAAAAGACAAGGACCACAGAAGCGGTTTCATCATGAATGTATTCAAATTACATGCGGATACATACAAACTGAACACCGTGTCTGCTGCACAAACTGCACTGGCATATCTTGGTAAAGATGCTGAATGATGCACAATCCCAAGCTGGACAGGTTTCCATACACTGCTTCAAGGTGATGGCACTCTGCAAAAGTCAGCACTGTATTATCTTCCAGTCACTGAGGCTTCACCGACAGATGTCAACAATAAACACAATTCTGAAGCGAAGTGTCCAAATTGCAGATCAGCTAGTACTGGACCATATAGTGTTAGTTTATGGACAAGCTATGTATGCCAAAGCTCAGCAAATCCACTGGAAAAACGATGACTTTACTCAGTGTATAGCGATTAGACTAGGCGCATTTCACACATGCATGTCTTACCTGGGCATTCTAGGAAAAACGGTTTGGAGATACAGGACTGCAAGTCATAGTCATTGAGTCCGAACTTGTTGCCCCAGGATCCGTCAACGGAGTGATCAGTGGTCATCGGTACAAACGCAGCATGAGGGCACGCAAACTTCTGACAAAGACATTTGACAAAATGTTTTCAATATACGTAGACTTTGTGAAAAGACGACGTGCAGAAAACCTAACGTTTGCCTTCCGGAGGTCGTACATCGAAATGATACAGGTACGCCTTCTGTTTGTGAGAGCGACACGAGAATTGGACTGGCAGCTTTACCGGTCTATGGAAATGGTCAATTTGCCCCTCGTACATCCTTCTTACCACAGTGAGCTCAGTGTTAAAGGCCAGTGGACTGTCCAACGTCAGTGTCCATGGATTTGCCTCAATTGCTTGTGACCAGGCCATTGAGCAAACATGCAACAGAGATTCCGAAACAAAGGGTGGTTGGACAGGTTTAACACAGAATCGAGCTGCAGTATATCCCTGGATATTGTCGCAACATGAAAGGCCTGCCATAGCAGGACAATGTGAGACAACGGCAGGTAAATCTCCTGATATAAGGAAACGAAAAAGACCTTGACAGCACACGAATTCAAGCTGATGAAAAGGCTGTGACGAGAACAATTTCCATCCTAGATTCCATACTGAATCCTTTTGACGCACACCAAGACGGCATTGTGTGTCGTAGCTCTGGGACAGTTGCAGCTGAAGAAATCATGAAGGATTTGCTCACAGCTCCGGAAAAGGGGGAAAACGCTGTCAGAAAGTTCATGAAGCGAAGACTGTTATCACCATCAGTTGACATATTTGCTCCCATCAAAAGACCTCCAGGGACCAAGCAAAAACAAAGAAGAAATCTGCAGCAGGCAAGGAAGTGATTCTGCGTGCCGACGAGAAGCTGTTCTCCAGACTACTCGTCAGAGGTCAAAGTAAAACGACAGACCTGTGGGAAATTCTGTCCTACTCCTTGGGAACTCTGTCATATCCTTTATCCAATGCTGATGGTTCACTTGCTAAAACAAACAAATCAGCTCTTATGGATTTATTAGAAAACAAAAGGCTGACTGTTTAGTTGACAAAGTTCTGTCAGATGGAGCTATTCTCTTCGACGGCATGGTAGTCGTTCAAGCCATTCGGTCCACACAAAGTACGTTCGGAGAGCTCGCCGAGACCGTACTGCAGTACATAGTCAAGCTTTCAAACTCTCAATTTTACAAACTCCGAATGCTGTTGAAGATCTGTTGAAGACCAGGGTGTTTTTACATGCACATGCTGCACAGGAACATCAAACTGTAGTCGTCAAGAGCCCTGACACTGATGTGGCAGTGACTGCTTCAAGTCTGCAGGCAGATTTACCATGTAGGTTGTATTTTTTCCACGGGGGTTGGCAACAAAACAAGGATCGTTGACTTAGCTAAGGTGTCATCAGATCTTGGCACCCGTGTGTGTTTGGCACTTATTGGGATCCATACCTTCTCAGGTTGTGACTCTAAAAGAAAGGCATTTTCTGTTGCTTGCTGACGGCATTTACAAATCTGGGTAGCAGTTTTAACCTGGACCAGTCTACCTTTGAACTACTTTGCAAATGTGTGTGCGACCTGTATGGCCAGTACTGTGCCGAAAATGTCAACGATGCAAGATACAAAGCATTCTGCATGGCATCGTCAGCTTTGCCAGAACTATCCATGCCCTCGACAAGTGACGCCCTGTACAAACACCGCAAAAGGGCAAACTACCAAGCATCCACAATGAGACATTCTCTGAAAGGTATAATGTGTGCCCCTTCATCCGTTGGCAACACATGGCACCTCGAGGATGCGGAGTTAACAGTGACCTGGATGACTAGAAATCCTGCACAGGTAGTCCACTCCAGTTGCAAGCAAGGCAAATGTGAGACTGGAGGATGTTCCTGTATGTCTTGTACTGTATGTCGGTGCTAAAATTGTGCAAACGTTTCCCAGGAAACAGAGGAAAGAGCTACATGGGATGATGGCTCACCAGCTTCTGGCAGCATTCCTGAGGAATCTTAGCCCATGTCTTATGAGCAATGGCCTCCAGTTCAGTAATATTCTTGGCTTTGCGTGCTGCAACCACCTTCTTCAAATCCCACCAGAGATTTTCTATGCGGTTCAAGTCACGTGTCTGTGATGGCCCTGTAGAACCTTCAAGGACTTCTCCTGCAACCAAGCCTTGGTGGAATTTGAGGTATTTCATACATTTTCTACCCCTAACCAGTTCAGGTATTTCATGTACACCTGGTGCAACTAATCATGCCCTTGATTGTGCTCGAGACGACACCTGTTCTGCATATTTGTGCTGTTGTGAGGGATTCTATTCAGGGGGTTGAACCATTTTGAAACTGGAAAAGTCATTATACGTCGCATTTTCAGCTGAATTTGGGGAAACCGCTTGAAGCGTTCGTCGAGTCGAACTATTTCAATTACTTTTGTTTGTTTTGTTCAAAACAAACAGCTGAAAGTCTGTACATTTTAACAATAAACCTGATTTGCACTGCGAGATATTTTGTGTTGCTAAAATGAATATAGATAAAGTTACAAGCAAAACCACCAGCATAAGACGCTCGTTTTTTTAAATGCACAATTATATATATTTATGGATCGTGACCAAAAAAAACAAACAAAAAAACAAACAAACAAACAAACAAAAACACTGCAGGATATTTTGCGGAGAACTTTTAACATAAAAGTCCATAAGGGTGTCGTCTATGCAAAAACGCATTTAAAAAGTAGCGCCCAGGTGTCGGAACGAAAATCACTTTCCATCCTCGTTTACCTTTCTATTATACGTCTTCTTTTTGAATTATTAAAGTTTGGATTAAACCAATTTAAAATTAGCGACAAAAAACCCCCCCCAATAATAAATAGATAACTGATCATCGTGAGTTGCGACGTTCGGTGTAAAAGGTGTTATTTTACACGATTATCACAACTTCTCCAACAAATCACACTCTCAAAGCAGGAATGGTGTTCGTTCTCACATTAATAAGCCTTTAGCTCCTCCAGCAGGTCGGTAAAGACGTCTGAAACGTCCACACGGACTGAAATACAAGTTCACGACAGAGATATGGGATGCGCGTGCTTTTACCTTTTTTAATTTGGTAGCTTTCTCTTCCAGAAGCTTCTTGCTCTCCTCGTACTCGTCTTTAAGCTGCGCTATCTGTCGGCCACACTGCAGGCTACGGTACACACACAAAAATTTACTGTACATTGAGTAAACACTCATTGCAGGAAAAAGACAAAAACACACACACACACACACACACACACACACACACACACACACACAGCACTGGAGACAGGAGCTTGTTCATTAAGAAAGAAAAAGCTGCATCTTATAAAGCTAACGTAAGTAATCACTTGAGCGCTACAACGAGTTCGTCCGGCAATTCAGACGCTTCAGAAATTATGCCGTCATTTCCAGTAAGAGAACATAGTGAACATCGATGTTACCTGGTTTTTGCAGTGCATTGTGGGATTTGTTTTAGGACACGGATGTTTGACAGACCTTAAAATGGCCGGCTCCCCGATCAGTGCCCTGACTACTGAATTAGGGAGCCTTCATACTGGAGCCTTCTTTAAATTGCTGTTTCAGCTATATTGCATCTTACTATATGCATCTGTGTTTTTACATTTTCATTGTATACAGACACAGACTGAGATTTAAGGGAGGGGGGGAAAAAACTTTTAAGCAGGGTAAAGATGTGTGAATTCGTTATTACTTTTTTTTTATTTATTTTTTTTTTTAAATCATGAATAAATCATGTTCTCCCACTCCACTCACCTCTCATACTCCATCTTCCTCTCAAGATTAGTGTTGTTCTTCTTCACCTCCCTCAGCTGCTCCTCCTGCCTAATAATCTCATCCCTCATCTCCTTCACCTGCTCTGTACACACACACACACACACACACACACACACACACACACACACACACACACGTTACAAACTGCTTTACGGAAGAACGCAGAGAAAGAAATTAGACAAATGTACAATCCAACATTAATGTTCTGTGACATTAAAAGATTTAACTAAATTAATCAAACTAATTAAACATGCGAAAATACCCAAGAATATTAAACTAAACTAATTAATGACAATAGAATTGTATTTCGCATAAAATACAAAAAAAAATTGCATATTAAGCTAGTAAATAAACAAACTAAAAATGCGTTCGATAGTTTTGTGAAAGAAACATCAATAAAATTTCAACGTTTTTATTCTTTATTTTTACGCTGATGTGTGTTCAGTTAAGTATTTGAGATGCCAAACGGTCACAGCGGTCGATAATGATGTCATTTTATTTTATACACCCAACGTCCACATTATTAGGAACACCTGTACGTTCTTGCCGTTATCTAAATCGGCCGATGCATAATAAAATCTATCCTTAAAGTCATACTCAGGTGTAGCTCCTGCTTGGTTGGAACGAAAACCTGCACCCACACCGTCCGTTTCCGGATAAGATCGGACACCCCTGCTCTAGAGTTTACACAGAAAGATGCAGAGTGAGCGACAGTCTATGGGTGGAAACGCCTTGAGAGGTCGGACTGTTTCGAGCTGCCAGGAAGGACATAGTAACTCAAATAATCACTCTTTACAACCGTGGTGGTGATAATAATAATAATAATAATAATAATAATAATAATAATAATAAAAAACATCAGCAGTCAAATGCAAGTTTAAAAAAAAGTGTGTCTTGAGTAGAGCTTTAAAAATGTCAAAGGTCTGAGCTTCCCTGAGTTCAGGAGGAAGAGAGTTCCAAAGTGAAGGCGCGGAGACAGAAAAAGCGCCGTCACCCAGGGATTTTAGGCGGGTTTGTGGAACAGTTAACAAATTGCACTGTGAGGAGCGCAGTCTGCGATTTGGGGTGTAAGGGGTTAATAAACCAGATAAGTAATGCGGAGACAAGCCTTGTATGTCAACATCATGATCTTAAAATCGACACGGAACCTGACCGGGAGCCGGTGTAAGGACTCCAGAACATGAGTAATATGTTCACGTTTCCTGGTCTCAGTCAGGATCCTGGAGGCAGAGTTTTGAACATATTGCAATTTGTTAACTGTGGATTTGGAAACTCCGGCTAAAATGGTGTTGCAGTAATCCAGCCGAGGGACAACAAATGAGTTAATCAGCTTTTCAGCCACAGAGAAGTTTAGCATTGGGCGCAGTCTAGCTATATTTCTGAGGTGAAAAAAGGATGCCTT
>JANDJT010000164.1:2536459-2550220 GCA_024331685.1 Stegophilus panzeri
AGAGAGAGAGAGAGAGAGAGAGAGAGAGAGAGAGAGAGAGAGAGAGAGAGAGAGAGAGAGAGAGCGAGAGAGAGAGAAAGAGAGAGAGTGAGAGCGAGAGAGAGCGAGAGAGAGGGAGAGAGTATCCAGATGCAATTGAACATAGGCTTCTAATGACAGCCGTGACAGATCATCACTAATGGTGTCACGATACATACCGTTTTATTTTCACTATAATTTTTAATTCTGAGGATGTGATGTTCGGGCGTGTTGAAAAAGCTGTGTATTATACAGTCTGCTTGGCTCACAAATATTTCGTTAAACGGATATTTAAACTGATTTTTTGTTTTCTTTTTTGGTATTTTAGCGTGTGTCTCCTGCTACCCATTCCGTCTGGAGAGTCGGATTCTCTGTAACTTGACACGCTCTAGTTTTTTTGTTTTGTTTTGTTTTGTTTTGTTTTGTTTGTTTTTGTTTTTTAACTTGAAGAGAGTACGTAACATAACCTTTTTTGAATCACATAATAAAGTGGAAAAAAAATGAACCGACCTGTTTCGTGGATGTTCCACAACATTAAATGTAACTATAAATGGATAAAAAGTACGATGTGGTGTTAATTAATGAACAAAAAAAAATGAAAACTGTTAACAAATTGTCGTGGTATAAAAGGAATAGAACGTCAGGATATTCTGCTTCAGGAAAATAATCAGCTTCGGCGTGGTAGCAGTAAGTCTGATTATTTTCCTATATATCCTCACGACAGAGTGTTTTACTCCTCACAAGCCTTATGTATTCTAAATAATTACATTTTTATTCGGTACGTTTGGGCATCTCAGGTGTTAGTGATGTTAAAAACTCAGCAATTTCCTTTTAATTGTGAATCATTTTGGTAAAATCCATCATGAACCTGCTCAGGATCAAGTGCTTACTGAGGAATCTGGTGTTGAAGCTGATGATTCTCCCATGCAGAAAAAAATTAAACGTGCACATGATAACTGTTCAACAATCACCCATTTAATCTTTTTAGCATATAATGTAATTGTGAGAAGCCTCTTCCCAGGCTAGTCGGATAATGCTAATGTGTGTGTGTGTGTGTGTGTGAGAGTGTAAGGGGTTGTCTAAACTTACTGACCCCTTAGGAACGGATGCTCTCCCCCTGACCTTTGCCTATTACGTGAAACGTAGTGAAAGGAAAGATAAATAAACGATAGTTAGCGCAAGTCGTGAAAACAAATATTGTCTAATAACGGTCGGGCCATGAAACGATGATGAATTCCGGTCGCACTCGGTCGAGCTTGTGATGTAATTTGACCTGAAATAAACTCGACAGCGCAATTAATTAAAGAGTAAAGGAGTCAGTGTCCCGGTGCTTTTTACACGCCTTCAGATAGTCGTGATGGATGTTCCCCTGAAAAACAAATTAAAAACGATATTCAGTAATAACATCATTTATTTTACAATTATTTCAATCAAGAGAATATGAGGCCTGTGTGTGTTGTTTTTCCATCGCTCTGTTTATATTTTGTTTCCTGGTAATGAAGCTGTTCTTTCCTCAAGGCTATTAAGCAAAAGGAAAAAAAAAAAAAAAAAAAAAAAAAAAAGTACATTTTTCTAAAATATTTTTGTACTCTATATAAAGTGCTTAAATATTTGATTTGATTTTAAATATAAATATGAAACGTTGTTTAGTTTTTGATCATTGAAAAAGGTTTATTAATGAATATTTTTGATAATATTTTAAAGCGAGATTATGTCATCGTCTATAGGGCTATTAAAAAAATCATAGCGTGATTAAAGAGTGATGCAAGTAGACCAAGCATTTAAAAAATTTATTTTCCTTAATATTTTACTATTTCATTTTCTTTTCATTTGATAATTTTATCATTTTTATATTTAATTAAATACATATTAAAAATTACTTATTTAATATCTTACATATCTTGCATAATATCTTATTTAATCCCCCCCCCAATATTTTACTTTTTATATAATTATTTTCTCCAAACTGAAACTGACACACACACACAACTTCTGTGACTTGTTGAGCGAACCTCTTCCACCTAATCTCTCCGGCTTAACCCGTGAGATGTGCGCGGTCGCACTTCGGCCCTTCTCTGCATATTAACGCCGTTACGCCGAGGTAAAAAGTTGACCCGAACTCTGACGCCTGTCCAAACAAACCCATTAAATGTTATTGTTAATACTCTTAGGGGTGAAAAAATAAATCAACCTCCAGCCCCGGAGGGTTTCACAGGCGATGGATTCATTAAGGCTAAAATCTCTCAGCTCTGTATCGCTTACACATCTATTTATTAGCTGTTAACTCCGGAGAGAGCTTCTATAAACACGCCGATATGACGGAGTGCAGCAGCTGGTTTTAATCAGGAAAGGGCAGAAGGAAATTTCGGGGTAAAACTCTAGGTTTAAGAGCCAAAAATTTTGCAACGCATACAACAGAAAAATCAGAGAACAGCTGACCGTGACGTGAATGAAGTTCCTCTGTGAAACCTTTTCGATTTTGATTTGCAGCTGCACTACTGTCGGAGCTGCTGTTATAGAAAATTAATCAACACTTACTGACCAATCAGATTAGAGAATTCAACAGAGATGTGTAATAATGCCATAACAGTCATAAGTATAAGCTAAAATGATGTAAGCTGAGCAGGCAGAGTCTGGAGATAAACGTTCCTAGGTTCCTGTCATCCTCGAATCTTAGATGTGATTGTACTGACATTCAGGTAGCCATTTCGAAAACAGGCTTTGGAGTTCAGCTGTACTTCAAGGCTAGAATCACGACAAGGAAACGTTGTGAGAAAAGAAAAAAGTGAGCAGAGGAAGCAAGGCAGAAAGGTAATTCAGCAGGTCCAGATAATTAGACCATAATTAGAGACTGATGGTACAGAAAGGCCAAAACAGCCCAGTGATTAAAACAGATTGAGGAGCACTAAAGCACAGCAGGGTCAGTAAGTGATTAACCTTCACTATTATAACTGTGAATCTGTTCCTGACCTCCCTCACCTGAAACAAGACCTCCAGCCAGACAGGCTGTAATGAGTTTGGGGGAGAAAACAGGCAGGTAGACCTAGAAAAAGTGAGTAAAGGTCTGACGATAAAGGTGTGACGTGACAATCGTGATAATGATAGTGGACAAAGATGCAACATACAGCGGTGGAAATAAGTATTGAACATTTTTCAGTAAATATATTTCCAATGAGGCTATTCACATGAAATTTTCACTAGACTTTTGTGTTAACTCAAGAAATCCACACATTAACGTCTATAAATGAAGCTATGTTTAATAAAGCGGAACGACACGGGAAAAAAGTGTTGAACACACTCAGAAAAAGCGGTTCTCCAAGGCAAGGTAAGGCAAGGAACCAGCTGAAATCTGTAAGTAATTATACCCCCTATCTGTGCAAATTAATATCAGCTGGGTTAGTAAATTGATGGTCTATAAAAAGGCTTTTCGCTACCAAGGTGTCACACAAGAAACATCTCATGATGGGTAAAACCATCTTTTTTGATATTTTCTGGTATACGCTTTGGGTATTGTAGTGTTTTCGTTCCTTGAACAAGAGCTGTCATCTTCAGGATTCGGCATACTAATACTTGTTTCTGAGTGAGTGTGAATGGAAACCCAGCTCATGGTATAAAGCAGGCCTACTCAGCTAGTATTATGTGGCACACTTTGGGTCCAATTCAATTCGTTTTATTCAATTATTTCCCTTCCGATTATCCTCGTGGGATTCACAGCTGCAGCAGACTGAGAAGGTCAGCCCAGCTTTCTGAAAAGATCCCCAGACATTCCCAAGCCAAGTGGGAGATAGAATCTCTCCAGCTGGTCCTGGTTCTTCTCTGAGATCTCCCTCCAGTGTGACGTCTAGCGGGGAAGCCGATCAGCGGGTGTCCTTGTAGGTGCCCAAAAACCACATCAACTGGCTCCACTGGATTTGCAGGAGCAGTGGCTCTACTCCAAGGCTCTCCTGGATTGTCGTGATACATGAGACCTTATTCTTTGGTTCACTACCAACAGCTTGTGAGCATACGTGAGGATAGGGATGTAGATCCACCACTAAACAGAAAGTACATAAGCAAATATAGATCATACTCTACAGAATCCATGTTATTCACTACTACAATACGTACCATCTTAAACCCATGTTGTCAAAAAATGTCTAAGTTCTCACTCGCTCAATTTTCCCTTCACTACAATGTACTATCTGTCTGTCTTTAGCATGAACTTAAGCAAATGTTCAGCATTTCCACCTCAATGTCACGATGCAACTGCAATTTCAGCTTTTTCAGCTTTTACTTTAGCAGCCAGGAATGTTAAAGCCATTTTTTTTACTGTGCAGCATGAGCGTGAGCG
Source organism: Stegophilus panzeri (assembly GCA_024331685.1). Lineage (NCBI taxonomy): Eukaryota > Metazoa > Chordata > Actinopteri > Siluriformes > Trichomycteridae > Stegophilus > Stegophilus panzeri. The sequence goes on from JANDJT010000164.1 coordinate 2,540,808, forward strand.
TGAGTGTGAAGACTCTCAGAAAGTCACAACATAGCACATTTTCTGTCACTTTTCAGAGGAACCACAGAAATGTAGCATGAAGGTACAGCTACTCTTTGAATCTTGGTCATTTTTGTTATACTGTGCAACAACAACAACAACAAAAAGCACTTTATTATGCTGTATTATAAAAAAATAATGACATGTAGGAACATTTCATTGGCAAAGTAATCTCTAACTCAGATTTTCTGACTAAGTAACCCTGGTTTAAATGCATAAAATTCGTTTCCCAAACAAACAAGTATTTCCCTAAATAATCCAGATGATGTCTTAAAAGTAATTCTTTTTTTCTAATTCTTTTGTACGAATCACAGAGACGTGGTGCGTTTTAATGATATATGCATGGTCATCACACCAAAAATCCAATGCCTACCATGTACACCTCGTATTTTTTTTTATACAATCTTTATTAAAGCTGTTTGTTGTAGGGGGCGTGGCTGTGAGCTCATCACTAGGTCACATGACCACAGCATGTATGAAGACAACACTGTATCTGTGCTTAGTAACTTAACTAAAACTTCCAAAAGGGTCACTTCTTTGACAAGTCTTTTTAGACGTCACATACTGGGGAGTGATGTTCGGGTGTCCGTATACTTTCGGCCATATACGGTAACGTATCTTAACTGCAGTTATGTCTACATGTCCTTTTCTGTTAGGTAAAAGATAGCGCAAACATTTCAGAAGTTGATGGAAAGGATTTGTTCGGACGTGACTAAAACCCTACCGATACGCCGATAATAATTCAATTAGTACACCTCGCTATGAGAAACGAATCCAGTCCATATATGGCTTGTGTCAGAGAGTGAAGATCTCCAAGAAATCCAAGCCAAAAATAACCCCAGATGGGCTCTCATATTGCGAAGTGGAGTCTGGTTTGTCTCTTGATATCTACATCCTCTGCTCAAGAGACTTCCCCTCATTAGTGTCAAGCTAGCAGGAAACTCTATCCTCTATCTCCTTTTCCTCCACTAAAGAAAAGTGGCCCAACACACCACGCTGGAGGAAATGGATGTGCTGTGAGATTTGTCACCGTGCTGTGCTTGGTCGCTGGGAGGGAGGTGATTTAACACACTTCAGACTCTCCTGATGTCACTAAACGCTCCACTTTACCAGTGCTTTAGGGAGGAACGCTGTCATATCACAGGAACCCCAAATTCATATGAAATCTAGGCAGAGAAATACAAAGAGCGAGAGAGAGAGCCACAGCATCATGGCAGCTTGCTGTCACCCTTCTGGTCAATGCTTGAGTGGTCGGCTCACAGTAACTAGCCCAGGGCTCTTCAATCTTATCTTCGGTGTAGCCGCAGGATTTCATTCCAGCCAATCAGAAGCTATTCCTGATAATATGATGAGTACTGCTTGTATCCCCTATCAGGCTGAAATGAAACCCTGAAGCCTCTGATAAGATTAGTGACCCCTGAACAAGTCTATATATCGCCGGATTTTACCAGGATGAGCTTCTGCCCTGTGAGGAATACATACACAATACAGAAATCACACTTCATTATGAGATAACTGCTACAGCTGGTATATAGAATACATGTGTATCTGGTATATGTAGTGCACTAACCCTAAATCTAACCCCTAACCCAAGGCAAAAATGTTATACCATAGGTCACAGGCAGTGTTGGGTAAGTTCCTCCAAAAAAGTCATTAACTACTACGACCCCAATTCCAAAAATGCTGGGACGCTGTGTAAAATGTAAATAAAAACAGAAGGCGATGATTTGCCCCTGTGTTATTCACAAAAGAACTCAGAAAACAAATATCATGTTTATAAGGTCATTTTGAATTTGATGGCCACGACACGTCTCAAAAAATTTGGGACGGGGGCAACAAAAGGCTGGAAAAGTAAGTGTTAGTCCCAACTTTTTTGAGACATGTCGCGGTCATCAAATTCAAAATGACCTCATAAACATGATATGAAAGAGCTGGAGGAACATTTTGCAACTAACTAGGTTCATTGGAAACAGGTCAGTAAGATGACTGGGTATTGGTGGCGGTGGTTCAGGTGGTAGAGCGGGTTGTCCGCTGATCGTAGGGTTGGCGGTTCGATTCCCGGCCCACGTGACTCCACATGCCGGAGTGTCCTTGAGCAAGACACTGAACCACAAGATGCTCCCGATGGCAAGTTAGCGCCCTGGCATGGCAGCTCTGCTACCACTGGTGTGTGAGAGTGTGTGTGAATGGGTGAATGAGAACCAGTGTAAAGCGCTTTGGAACCTCTTAGAGAGGCAGTATTAAAAATGATTAAAAATCAGTTGCTAATCTCGTATACTATTCAGGACGGACAGTAGGCGAATTGGGACGCAGCACGTGCCTTTTTGAACGTTAAACCATGGAAAACAAACCCAAGTAACTCAGCCAAGTCTCCTCCTCCAGTTGGAAACAACGGAAGGTACCACAAACATCTGTACAAGTAATTGTACGTAAATATAAAAATCGCGGGACCACACAGACACTGCGTCATTCAGGAAGCAGGCACAGATTAACGCCCAGGGATGAATGAACTTTGGTCTGATTTGTAAATTATTAGTGAAGTAATTTGTGAATTAGCCTTGGCCAGGAAAAAAAAAAAAAAAAAAATCAGCATGAAGATACACTGATGAGTCATAGGCATAATATTTACGAAAGTACTGTTTATATTCATTCTAAATGACATATTTATATAGATTATTTATTCATAGTAGCAGCACGGCGGTGGTTTTCGTGGTTCACGTGATACACTCTAATCCTGACCGGTCTTAATCAATCTCATCTAATATCATCATCCGACAAGTTTATCATACACTCTACAGTATATGTCCGTATTCTGCAGCGCTACGAAATCTACTAACTGTTTACGTTTCTTTAAGGAAAATAACGTCAATAACGTAAGAAACCGTGCTGGGGTGAACATAATTTACCGTCTCTGCACCTCTCCGCTCTCTAAACACAGATCTACCACAATAATGATTGAATATTTTGCGATATTACCTTCCGAACGGCTAAAGCGGCTCATCGCAGGCCTCGGATAAGGCGCGTAATCAGTATTCTAATTAACGGGAGCCTCTGAAGGCAGCGTCGTGTTCGTTAGGATTATCTTTAACCTGTGAGGTGTCTCATACATCATCCTGTAGTCTTTCTCTCGCTCTTTCACACACACACACACACACACACACACACACATTCAAAGAGACAGATTCTCCCAAACGGTTCAGAAGTCTGAATAGCAGCCAGGTTGGCAGACAAGAATCCCCCACTGGTGGTGAATCTGAGCGTGTGAGTAAGTGAGTAAGCACAGGCTCTGAACACCCACGCTCTGGGAAATGAAAGTACTGATGACTCCGTGCTCTGATCTTTCTCTCTGTCAGATAGATCAGAGGTGCTGCAATCACACTGATAGGCACCTGGGGCTTCATGAATGAATGCTGTACGCGCACAGGAAGGCCGCGTACGATAGTTCTGACGCTCTCATCGGGAAAGAGAGAGGTCCGCGGGCAACGGATTTAAAGACCAAATACCAAGAACAGATATATGTAGTTATCAGCTCGCTGTAGCAGCTCTAACAACAAATCTCAGCCATACTTAAAGGTGGTAATAATACAGCAAAATGGGAGTATCAACAGCAGACCACAGTCATGTTAAATTCTCGATTGGTCAGAAGGTGTTGAGGAATGTTCTGTAAGAGCAGTTCTGAGGGACTTCCACGCGAAGGAACGCACCAAATAACCGGATTTACAACACGCGTAATCGTCGATATGATAACGTTTTTTTATACGGAGATGTTTGTGGAAGGAGTCTCCAGTGCAAGCGGTTTCTAACAGTCAGAAGAGCTTGTGCTGTCGAGGGAGCGACCGTGTATACCTGCTTTAACACAGAAATACTTGTTTTATGGACGTTATTTAAGTAATATTAAATATTACTATAAACGGATAAAAAAAAACATTTTTTTAATGTCAATCTTGAATAAAAAAAAAATACAAAATTTTAATCTTCGGCAAATTGCCGAGGTATAAGCGGAATAAAACGCTTCAGGATGTGCCGTTAAGGGAAAATTTGAAGGCGCTGACGGCACCGCTGCTTAATCACAGCTAGCTGCATGCTTGATTAGTTTCCGAGAACAGCATGCAGGACGTTATAGTTTTATTCCGTGCTATGACACTGGCACATGGAGCAAACTAAAGAAGGAAACTGGACACTGATGCTTCTTTAGACGCTAAAATAAAGTCCTGAGTGGTGATTGTCTAAAAAATACAAAAAATATATATCTATAATTACTGTCACTATCACAGTGACTTTTAAAACCAATTTAAAAACAAAACAAAACAAAAAAACCAGCGTAACTACAACGAAAGGAACGGGACGAGTGGTTAAAGTGCGTTCAAAAGAGAGGAATGTAATTCACCAAAGCATCCATAGAATTTATGAGATGTTGCTATAAAAGGTGGATGAATAGCTTTACAACGTGAATTCCTCGGTCAGAAGAATTTTTTTTGCCATGAAATTGATCTTGGCAATGCCAGAGCTTATAAAAGCAACACGTTTTTACAGTTTGAGACGCTCGAGGTTTACAGCATGCTGCGCTGCTGTGTGGTCATAACGCTCTATAACTTTTTATAAGCACTATAATGAAAGCTCTGCGGCAGCGTGAGGGAGATGGTCATACGCCTCGGGCTGTGACCGCTGGACCTGCGCTGAGGTCAGGAAGAGGTCCAGGGTTTCGCGGTTGGTTCCAGCGTGACGCTTACACTCCCTGACAGCTAATTACACACTTATACTTATGTTTACCGCAGTGCTGTCCAAAACACACACACACACACACACACACACACAGCTAATACACTGGTTTACAGGGACCCACTGATCTGGTGCTGACTCCTGAAGATGAATATCACAGATTTAACGCCAAGTGAAAGATTCAACACTGGAGAGCAATCCTTTTTAAACAAGGACTATTGTAAAGGTTAGTAAAGGTGAAATGTCAAGTCCCTGGAAAATCTTATTCGCGCTGCATCTTGCTTTGAATTTTTGTTTTTCCACAAGTTGTTAAAACCTCAAACCTGGGAAATGTTTTCTGTTTAATTCGAAACTGGAACAGAGTCGCGCAACTAAAAGGGGTTTATTAATATAGCTGCAAGAATCCGGTCCGTCTTTCTGAACTCTAACGTCGGAATAAAACCCCATAATAGTAATGAACTTTAACATGATGAAGTCAGTTCTCAGTGGCGGTGATGGAAAAATGATGCGAGGAAGTCTCTGATGAAGATATTTCCATATACGACTTCATTTTTAACGACAACGCACTGGAGCTCTTCTTAATACATCGTCTATTAATACATCGTCACGTATTATAACTTGAAGTAGGGATGTCACATTAGGAAGAATAGGAAAGTCCATATTCAGAAAGCTGATCCACAGACAGGAACACGTGTCTGTCTTCGTCGCCTCAGGTATAAAAGAAACACTTCAAGAATTGTTCAAAATATTTTTCATTGAAATGGTCAAAGTACCCAAACCTGATGTCCTTACAGATTTTAAACACGGATATTTATATAGCTCAGTGCTTGTTCTGGACCTGTGGAAACCAGAGATCGTGAATGGTGAAGGACTGAAACACGGTGATCTTCTGCGTCCTTCGTCTGTCAATAAAAACTCCAACGATTCTCTCCTTTCACGCTTGTCTACTGTAATTACAGAAAATGACAGACGCAGCTGGCATTGTTTCGAGAATTCAAATACTCTATAAAACGACAGATTGTGTTCCCGCGCATCTCCGACACTCTCCTTTATTAACGTGAATCACTCTGAACCGTCAGATATAATGCCGTCAATGCTTACAGGAGACTACAGATGCACATCTACGCCTCGGCGTGAGTAAACTGTTTAAGAACAACGAGCGGTCATGAGTCGGGGGTTTTTTAGACGCTTCGTGTGGAATGAGTCACATGTTTTCATATTTAGTGCGTGTTTTTATTTCCACAAAAACACACGAGTCATGCATTATTAAGTGGTTTCAATTTTCAGAAGTCCTTTTCAGTTTCCGTTTCCATTGCGAATCGAATTCATCTGTAACGTCGATGCCGGAATCAGCGCTGGCCTACAGGTACGGCCGCCAAGTACTACGACTCCTAACACACACCTGATTACTGATCAAGCACACCTGGACTCACACACAAATATATACACACCGATCAGCCATTAAAACCACCTGCCTAATATTGTGTAGGTCCCCCTCTCCTTGTGACACCAAAACAGTTCTGACTCGTCGAGGCATGGACTCCACAAGACCTCTGAAGGTGTGCTGTGGTATCAGGCACCGAGACGTTAGCAGCAGATCCTTTAAGTCCTGTAAGTTGTGAGCAGGGACCTCCATGGATCGGACTTGTTTGTCCAGGACATACCACAGACGCTCGATCGGATTGAGATCTGGGGAATTTGGAGGCCGAGTCAACATCTTGAACTCTTTGTCATGTTCCTCAAACTGTTCCTGAACAGTTTTTGCAGTGTGTCAGGGAGCATTATCCTGCTGAAAGAGACCACAGCTATTAGGGAATACCGTTACCATGAAGTCATGTACCGAAGGGGTCTGCAACAATGTTTACATAGGTGGTACGTGTCAAAATAACATCCACATGGATGCCAGGACCCAAGGTTTCCCAGCAGAACACTGTTTAGTTTTTCCATGTGAACGTATCTGCTTATTGATCTTGTTTTTGTACTGTTGTTTTTTGTCCTTTTGTCCTCATAACTTTTGCCTGACCTTCTGTGTGTTTCTGACCCTAAAGCGCTTCCTGCAACTGCAGCTGTCTCTGACACAATCCAGAAGAATGTGGGAAGAAAAAAAAAAAAAAAAAAAAAAAAGAGTCTGAAATCTCTCCACTGCAGACAACATCACCAATGAAGGTGCAGTTAATAATAAGAAACTAAGCGATAAAATAATTTCGAAAGTGTGATTCTTGAAATTGTGTCTTTTAGAGCGACGCGGTTTGGTTTATTGTGACTCAGGAGTTAGATGGGATTCCACTAAAGAAATAAACAATTTCTCAACGATTATATAAATATATCAATAATACAATTCATCTGTTCACTTTGTTTCCTTTTTCTCTCACCGCTGTCTGGATCTGATGAGTTTCTGAGTAAATAGGCCCCAGAGTAGGGGCCACTACGACATCGCTGCTCTGATCAATACGCCAATCTGGTCTCTGTGTACCTGGGTGCCAGATGGATCAATAATAACACGCTCCACTTTATTTAAAACTGATCTCCCCGCCCTACACCTTTCATTAGCCTGAGAGCGAGAGAGAGCGAGAGTGTGTGTGGGTGGGTGGGAGGGCGGGGGCAGAAAAGCAGGTTTATTTTTAAGTAGGCGCACAAGAAGACTGAGTTCGCCTGGATAATCTTTAATAAACGAATAGAAAATAGTACAGAACAGGGGTCAAAGGGTCACAATACCACGTGTAGTAGCACTATAATGCCCGATATGATCGAATAACAAAAATAAATTAATTAATAAAACGCCTGGCTGTATGACATTCTGTGAAAGAAATCCCTCTACACACGCAGGTCTTGGAAAATGAAATTTGGATCGAAAATTCTTCTTCCTGGTTTACATTAAACACCATTCCATCATGATTTTAGGCTCTACGTCAGTCTCTGTGTATTTTAAAGCTATAGGATGGAATATTGAGGAACAGCGCCCTCTCTGGTAGAAAAATGCTATTGCAAGGAAATATACTATAACGTACGTGCCGTGTCCATCTCGAATGTTGTGCAGATCAATCTCATGGATGCGAGAGGGTTTACATCCAAAATAACTTTCTGCACGGTAAATAAGATGCCTAAATGATACAGACAAACCGTATGATACAAATATATCTGATGTGTTTTATCGGATTAATTTAAACAGTATTACAGAAGTGTTTATCAGAATAAAAAAACGTTACTGTGCGCCTCATTTACTGAGTACCAAGTGAAATACGTGACTGTTAAGTGGTTAGCTCGCTAATTTATCTGTGTCTGTAAGCTCTGCAAAATCACACCACAAAGCAAAGCCGCAACAGCAAGCTAGCCACTAGTGTCTAGCTAAAACACAAGACCTTAGGGAAGAAGCATCTGAAACAAAGAAAATTAATTCTGTTATAAGATTTTAAGCTATTTATAAGTGAATTATTTAAATGTTAACTGTTGCGTGTTGTAGCGGTGTTAGTGCTGCCTTCTTGGCCAGGGCTCACCTTGAAAACAGATTTAATCACAGTGGGAACACCCTGGTTAGATAGAAGATGAATAAATAAATACATAAATAAATAATGTGTGTTTGAAATTTCCCACCAATTCGAACACGACAGCTATAAATTCATGTACGTTACTGTTACAGGATCCTCGGTGACTCACAGAGGCTCGGGAACATCATGCTTTAGAGTCAATTTTTCTCCACTGACTCAACAATGCTTTTGTTTTCATTTTCAACTGGAAACGTTCCACACTGTAGCTTTAAAACCAATGTGCTATCAAGCTTGTTTCGACTGAGGCTAGCTAAAATAAAGCTATCAAAATATAAACTGTGATCCAAAGCTTTAATGTCTCACCGTTTCTTGTTTTTCGTACATTTCTTGTGTTAAAACTCAGACAAACTCTCATTTCTCCTCCGTCTCGTCGCTTTTCTATAGAAAGCGAGGGATTTCTGTTCATTCTTCTTAAAGCTCCCTCTCTTTCGTCGACAGACGAAGCTCGTACAGCGCTTAGCGCTCTCGTTTTTCTTATCTCTTTTGCTCTGCACGGCTTCGCTCTTAAGCCTTGCTATCTATGCTAACGCAAAAATGAGGCTATTTATCAAGCACGGCTGCTCGCTCGTTCACGCTGTTGTCGTCGAGGACGTCATAATCTGTCTTGCCGACAAAGAAAGAAGGGCTGAAAAAAATCACGGTCTGTCAGGGATACGTGAAAGCATTTTGAGCATCTGGGCGTCGTACATGGTGATATTATACCGAATGCTTTTCCATACACACACACACACACACACACACACAGACACACACACACACACAAAAAATAAAAAAAATCTGTATGTTTTCTTTTATGTTCATATTTGGGATCATTTATAACATACAGACCTGTATACTGTAGATATTTATGTTGTAATTTTTACAATAAAATACTCTGTTTAGAATCTGTAAAACTAGCATCTGTAAAACTAGCATCTGTAAAACAAGAATCTGTAAAACAAGAATCTGTAAAACTAGCATCTGTAAAACAAGAATCTGTAAAACTAGCATCTGTAAAACTAGCATCTGTAAAACTAGCATCTGTAAAACAAGAATCTGTAAAACTAGCATCTGTAAAACTAGCATCTGTAAAACAAGAATCTGTAAAACTAGCATCTGTAAAACTAGCAT
>JANDJT010000164.1:2568919-2579317 GCA_024331685.1 Stegophilus panzeri
ATATATATATATATATATATATATACACACATTTTTTTACAATTACACATCTAGAAAATTCACACGAGGCTGAATTTCTCTGTATGCATGTATCCGTTTCTTTGTTTTTTAACCCATCTCTGTGGCAAGACTTCGCTTTACTCTTCCAATATTTCCGGGATTTCGAGCTTCTGATGTGCTCAGAACAGGCTTAGAGCCATCTGCTGTCAGTGTCACTGTGGGAGGGTGTGAGAGGAAACTGTTGGAAACGTGATATCTGACGAACCGTCCTGTGGATTGTTATTATCGCCGTCCGCACCATCGAATCGTTTTGTGTGTCGCGCCCATGTTACTATCAGTAAAGCTCGTAGTCGGCGTGCTAATAACGTCCGACACGTCTGAGAGGAACGACTCGGCTGTCGTGCAGAATTCTCTCCCCGATTACGCTCGAGCCGAACGCCGAGCGCCCGAGCAGAGCAGAGCAAACTCCATGCATATGCTTTGAATCCCATCCGCCCGAGCGCTGCGGGGCGGGATTTTTTTATATTTATTTTTAGCTCATTTCTTTTTCCCATGGCGCACTGCGTGACAGGCAATCACTGTCGTTCGCAGCCTTGGCTCTCATAGACCGCTCGAGAGCTTGACTCAGCTGAACAGAAATTTCCATCATGTGGCAAGGAAAAATACTTCATACATGTGGTTGGTTTACTTATTTATTCATTTATTTATTTATTTATTTAAGCCTGATTTTCTGGACTTTACGTAATTGCGCAAAATCGTAGAAATCTTGAGAAAACTGAAACCAAGTGTCCTGATACTGTATGCCACCCAAACCCCCAAACACACACACACACACACACACTCGTGTACACACATGGTAGAGTTTTATTCCTCTTTTTTTTCTTTCTTACTCACCACCAGAGAGAGAGGTCTTTTCCATGACACGACTCCGATCAGACCTGACAGCAGCACCTGCACAGAGAGACGAAAAACAATTCTTCCGTCAGTTCAAACCCATAACCAAACGCCGCTGAGGCGATACTCACGTCGGGCGTGCGTTGCGGAGACCTGTACTGTAAACCCTAGAGGGCAGAGCTCTCACACACTCCACTGCAGTGTTTTCACAGCCAGATTTACACTAGATACTGAACACTTTATCTATCCCATGTTCACGCTTTCTCCTTCACCCTCTATTAACCACCTAAAGTAGAGCTGAACTGCGTAATGCCTCGCTGAATTCCTGGCGTATCCCTCACTATTTTCTTCTCCTGGGCAAAATAAAAAAAATAAAAAATTAATAATAATAATAATAATAATAATCAGCCGATTATGGATTATCCGGTTGTGACGGGATTTTTGTTAAAAATATTTACAACAAAAGTCTCCACACACATCATGGCGGTCGTGCCTTCGTCAGAGGATGTTCGTGGACGTCCACTTCTTCTCGGTTGGTCCGCAACACTTCCAGTCTTTTTGAATTTGTTAATAAGTTTGGCGATGGCGTCATGTGTGTGTGTGTGTGTGTGTGTGTGTGTGTGTGTGATGTGCTCGCAACGTTTCCCGTTGAAGTCCATCGCAACCTTGCGACAGCTCCCCGATCCGGCGGCGAGAACGATTTCAATACGTTCTTCGTTTGTCAAAGGCGTTCTGGAAAAAATATATCTAATATAAAGTAAGTTCCCGTACGTATGGAGACGTTCAGGAGTTCAGGACACCCTGCATAGTGGAGTCCAAAAAGAGATTGCATTAAAGAATTTTTTTTTTTTTTTTTTTTTTTTTTTTTTAAACGTAAATGAACAGAAAGAGGAAGAAAGGAAATGTTAAATTTCTTCTTTATAATATTCCGTATTCAGGAACTATTTTTTAGGTCACTTTTTAAATGTAAGTAATTTGTGATAGCGAACACACGTAGAAACGTTCAGGCTTGCCTCGAGAGTCCAGACAGAAACTCTGACGGGTTTGATTTAACACGGATCATCGGTTTTTACGCAAACGTGGAGGCTCATTTTCTGTTATTAAAAAGAGAAAAAAAAAAAAACCAACTCTGAGATCCGTGTAACTATTTCTAACATTGTAGACTGTTTCCGCCTTTCACTCGAGCGGTAGCTGATAATATCACTTGTAATGACACTTTTTCATATTAAAGTTAAAAAATGGTACGTGGGTCTGCACTTGTATAGCGCCTTTTATCCTTAGCGGTTCTACACTGGTTCTCATTCATCCAATCACACACACACACACACACACACACACCAATGGCAGAAAAGCTGCCATGCAAGGCGCTAGCAACTTGGGGTTCAACGTCTTACCCAAGGACACTACGGCATGTGGTCACATGGGCCGGGAATCGAGCCGCCAACCTGCGATTAGCGTCAACCTGCTCTACCACCTGAGCCATGTCCGCCCCCTCTAAACTCCTCCTCTTTTTTTCTGGATTAAAAAAAAAAAAATCGTATAAATGTACTTCAATTAAAAGTTCTCCCTTGTTTGTGTGGGTTTCGTCCGGGTTTTCTTCACACTGTCCAAAAACGTGTATGTCGGTGGATTGCTTAATTGCTAGGTGCGAATGAGTGACTGTGTGAGTGTGCATGTTGCCCTGAGATGGCACGGAATCCCACATGGGGTAGTATCTCATGCTTCTCACACAGGACCCAGGAACCACGTGCTTCCTCTACGACAATGAAGCCAGGATCATGCTGCATCATGGCAGTATAACACACTCGGAGGGAGGAAAGTGTGATCTACCCTTTTCCACATACATGAGCTCACAGACTGGCTCGTGGCACTGTGATCGACAGGGGAGACAGAATATGCCCCTCCTACCCATAGACCACGGGCAATTTCGCTTCCTTAGACTCGCGGGCCACGGATGACGGTCTCTGATTGGCGTAGTATCGTCAGGATTCACACTCACGTCTTCATCGTCTCCCGACGACGGGGCGAACTCTGTAGCACACACACACACACACACACACACACACAGATTTAAAAAATGAACATGAAATTCCTACGTGTGTGGCGTGAACTCTAGTTAATAATTCCTCGATGTTTTTTTCCAAGAACGACCGGAAAGTACCTGCTACAGGAAACAAATTCCTTCCCATTTTGTGTGAAAATTGTCTTTTCTTCTCTCCACCAGCCTAATTTCTATTAATGTTCGTTCAGACCGCTCTTCAGCACGCTCTCCTCCAACACACTCCTGTTTCTCCCCGATTCGTTTCATCTCCGTTCTCACCCTCGTTCTCTCTTTTCGGCGCGCACACACATTTCGATCCTGTCTAATCTCGTGACGAGCTGCTGATTCCTTCTGTCAGCTCGGACCGTGCTCGCATCACTGACGTGACAGGAACTCGGACAATCCTTATTCCTTATTCATCAGTAAGCAGATATAAAACTGAGGAGAGAAAACTATAAGAAAACCATCAAGTCTGTTGCTCCACCGTTCTCTCTCTCTCTCTCTCTCTCTCTCTCGCTCACACACACCCACACACACATACTGTACACACTCGTTTACAGTGTGTGTGCTCCCCTGAGATGAACTTAGACGTATACAGAGTTATTTACTGACCGTTTTCTACATTAATGGATATATCAATATTTACAGGCACTTTCCATATTGTGAATACAGAATAATAAAAAGCTGTTAATAATCGGTCAATAAATATTGACTTTTAAAAAATAGCTAATGGACATACTTAAAAAGATTGTTATTGATTAGTTGTGCTACTTCACCCTTTACTGGCTAATACCGGGATAATACAGTTGGAACAAAACAGTGAGATTTAAAAAAACGTACGTTGTTTTAAATTTTAGTTACGAATAAAACGTTTGGGACGCGCTGTTAGAGGAGTCGATGAGTTACTCTTACCATCCTGAAGTGCAATGCTTTTTCTATTATTAACGGCACGTATTAAGGTCTTTTTTAATCCTCTTATCATCAGTCGTGCTGTACGTGCAAATAGACGACTGCTTGAAGCCGTGGGCTGCGTCCCAAACCGCGTACTTACCGTATATATAGTATATAAAAATACATGTATTTCACTTCCTATTATATAGCAGGTAAGTACGCGGTTTGGGACGCAGCCGTGCTCTCTTGTTTGCCGTCAAACGGTCGAGCGCTGCCGTGTGTGTACGTGTCCTGTCGCACAATGCGGTGAAAACTCTCACACGACGTTAATAGTGTGATTAAGGTGTGTACATGTCTGTAACGCACGTCGATAATGCGACTAAAACAGGAATACTCCACACGTCTTAATTCCATTTGTGTTTACTTCGAGTATGACTTTAATCGGATTAAGGTCATCAATAATCTCTGTTTACACGCTAGTTTCTTAATCAGAGTATCGTCTTAATCGGGTTCATATCGGATTATCGTCGTCCGTTTAAACGTACAGATTATGAGCAGCACAGCGATTAGCTTGTTTCAGTAATGAAGTGGAGCATCATTATCACATCTGAGATCAAAATCTAACAGTATTTTATCGAGAAACTGCACAAGCACTGATCTTAAACGTGACAACATAGACGATACATATTTTAATTCATTTTTCCTGTCTGAGAATTGCAAGCACAACTGATTCAAGATCAAACGGCTGATGATGTGACGAGTCACTTTAAAAATACGTTTCCGGTGAATATCTCAAATGTTCTGTCTGTAATGTACACCGTCAAGTTACAGCAAAACAACATTACCTTAAACCCAGGAGAAAAGGATGATTTTATTTCGTACGATCATGACAGATCATGAAAAGGAGCCGAAACGTCACAAATTGCCATCGTGTACGAGCTAAAAGACGTGTACGCACTGTACGGCTGAAAGGACAGTGTGCGTACATGGCAATTAGTTTACAAGCAACAGTTTCAGAATTAATATTCGTCCTCGGCGTGATCCTCAGTAACGGACGTCGAGACGCCGAGCCGGAGTGTTCGTCTTCGCTTTCCGACCGTGCACGCCGCGGCCCCTGGAGACGAGACGCCGTTCGATTTCAATGACAATTTGATGTCGCCATTAAAATCTTTCTCCGACCGCCAAGAACGCGTTCCCGGTGCTAAGAGGCAGATTATATTTCCCAAACGAGGTTTTATTTATTTATTTATTTGTTTGTTTTTGTTTTAAGCAAATTCTACGGGGCATTTATTTTCCTTGCCTATTTCCATCATTCATACTCTGAAAGGAAGGGAGATAAGGAATGGAAGAAACGGAGAAAGATGCGAGAGGCTTCACATCCTGTTTGCCCTTATGAATTATTGATCTCACGCTCGTGTGTGTGATGGAGAGAGAGAGAGAGAGAGAGAGAGAGAGAGAGAAAATAAAGAAAGAGACAGGGAGAAGGTTTTGGCTGGACGTAAAAGCTTACTCAGCTGATTAGGGGCAGATAAGCCAATGTTCAGCACACCTTTTCACACTTCAACTCACACCGTCACCATTTATTACCAGCTTCCTGCATCACATTTACACACACACACACACACACACACACACACTCCGATGTTTATTGTAGCACCTGCTCCCGTGACCCTCTAACCCAAAGGGACATGTGTAAATGGAAGCGACGGTTGTGGCTCTGCATCCGTGCCGCTTCCTCTCACATTTTATTTTCACTTCAGAGCTGCGGTGTTTACGGTTCCCCACAGGCCACTCATCAGCGCATTCTCCACAACGCAAGGAGTGCTATAAAGAGCGATAAAGAGCTATAAAGAGCTATAAAGCTAACCGCGCACTGACAATGGGTGCAAAACCGCAAGTTATGAATGATTACGCCATGACGGCGAGGCCTGAGCTTCGCCGTCCACTTCAGTTACTACATTTATGACTTTACTGGTGCGAACTTCCTCTCTTATTAGACTACTTATGAGAAAAACAAAAGCACACCTATATTACAGGAAAAACAAAAAAAACCCCCATCTACTCTACCCAGGTGATCGATGACACCAAGCACATGACCCAGAGAAACTGCTATGTTTAATCGTCTTGATCATAAATCCTTCGTGCTTTCCGTGATGCCATGTTAGACAAGCAGACGGGTACGTGTCCACAGCTTGAGACGTACCAGATCGGTCGCTTATCGCTCACTCAGTGCTGGCTCTTATAAAGTGTTGTACGGCATTAAAAGAAGATGCTGAGCTGACTTAAACACCACCTGACCCCGCCCTTCTTTTATACAGTGGTCGTTCTTAATTGTCTGATTAATCTTCAGTTATGGATTTAAATTGGATTGCTTTCTTTCTTCATTTAAAAAACAAAAAACAAAAACAAACAAAAAAAAACCTTTAAGATTTCTTTAGTCAATGCTATTAATAAAAATACACACGGGACACGGGACATTTCTGTCCTCTATGGACCTACGTGTAACTTTTTAAAATCAACACACAAGGGTTCACTGTTAGATTAGATTCGATTAGCTAAACTACTGAGATTAGAGTAGCATAGAGTCCACTGTACGAGTCCCTGCGAATGAGTTGTTACCGTAGAAACGATAACGTATTAGCGCAAGCGCATTAATACAGACCTGGGATTTTCCAGCTGCACTACTGTGAGCTCAGAGCTGCTGTGATAGACAATTCATCGACGCATTTCTACAAATCAAACAGAACTGTGGTGTAAAGTGGATTGTCTACTGTAGCTCTCGTCCCAAATAAGATCCTTACAGAAATCGTCCTCGCTTCTAAACAGGTAAGCTTTCCCAGCTTGGATGTTTGGGTAATACCGCTCCATGTCTCCCACTCGTCGGAGATTAACATAAACGGCAGCGGATATCTCCCGAATGCAGCTTCGACCGCGCGATTAAAAAGACGAGCGTGCTGCTGTGCGATTGCTGGGTGAAGAGTTAAGACTGTAGGTGTTGATGAAATATCCAGCCTGGAAAGCGTTCGATAGAAATGCAATGGCGACCACAAACAAGTGAACAGAGCAATAAGGCTATAAATTTAATCAGCAGTCCGCAATCAATAAACCGCCTAATGAGAGATTTAGAGCGAATAAAACTAATTGTCCAAAAGCGTTTCGACGTGTTCTCTCACTCTGTGTGTTCGTCTGTCTAGGTGTGTGTGTGTGTGTGTGTGTGTGTGTGTGTGTTCTTGAGCTACGATTTCACCTGTGGAAGATGAACAATGACCCTTGTAGCTTGTGGGAAGAGAAAGAGAGAAGACGAATGGAGAGAAAGATGTGAACGCTTCACTTAGTTTGCTCTTATGAATTATTGATCTCACGTTCATGTACAATGGACAGAGAGAGGAAGAAGAGTGTATTACTTACTGTATACAGTGCACTCTATTACAGGGCAGTGTTCTTTCACTTGAAGTTTGACATTTATCATCATCATTTGTATCTGTTCTATAATATATATCTATAAATGGCGTTACCTGGATGATCAACGACTGTGTTAATGCGTTGTGATAGTTCTTCACGAGCCCCTTGTTTGTCCTGAGCAGTTAAACTGCCCACTGTTCTTCAGAAAAATCCTCCAGGTCCTGCACATTCTTTGCTTTTCCGGCATCTTCTGCACATTTGAGCTCTTTCCAACAGTTGAGATCCATCTTTTCACACCGAGGACGACCGAGGGACTCGTACACGACTATTACAAAAGGTCCAAACGTTCACTGATGCTCAAGAAGGCAACACGACTAACACATTAAGATCCAGGGGGGTGTAAACTTTTGAACAGGATGATCGGTGTAAATGATTTTGCTTGAAGATCTTTTTTTTTTCCATTTAGTACCGCCCTACAGAAGCTACATAAGATATTTACATGTTTCCCAGAAGACAAAATAATAACAATTTACACCGATCATCCTGTTCAAAAGTTTACACCCCCCTGGCTCTTAATGTATCGTGTTGCCTTCTTGAGCATCAGTGAACGTTTGCACCTTTTGTAATAGTCGTGTAAGCGTATGTAAACGTCTTGTGGACTATATGTAAACAAATGTTATGTGAAATAGTTTATTCAGGGCAGTACTAAATAAGAAATTCTGCAAGGCGTATGTAAACTTATATAAACCGTTATAATCTTATAAACTTATATAATCGTTGCCATATAACACGCTCCAGACCGTACGCCTATACGAAAATAATCCACTTCAGGGTTGTAACAGTAACTCCACTTGGCAACATGATGAGCTGCGTGGATCATTTTTTGCCTGTAACAATGACTAATCCCCATCGCATGACACATTACTGGTGACCAATTGGTACAGAGAGGCGATGCGTTCGGGAGAATTTCTAGAGGATCTGAGGGGGGGAAATAGGAAGTATAATAAACCAGCTGTGTAGCACTCATACCACTCTGAGCTTGTTAAACATCTATACGCTTGGACTGTAAATTATATTCTACTTCATTATAAGCTGTAGAAGCTTCTACAGCTTCTACCGTAAACATAACTCTTATTATTAAACCTCCACTCAGTCCTGACAGACGGCTTCGAGAATAGCGAGGGAGAATGAAAGAGGGATTTTCTCCTTGACTGCTCTTTCAACAGGATTAAGACAGTACACTTAGTGGCATTAGACACAGCTCATTTTCAGCGTCTGTGCATGGAGACCAGAAACAGAAACATTCGGAGTTATGGGCTAGAAAACAGAGCTACGGACACCGGAAACAGCCGACAAAACAATGTGGAAAGTGAACATTGTTAGAGGAATCTCATACAGCCAGCTCAACACATATACTGTATCTCATAGTATAGAGCACGAATATATGCATTATTAATCGCTGTTGCATGAAATTAGTTTTTTTTAATCAACTGTATTTAATATTTGATGCAATCCTATACATATATGATGCAGACATCCATCCATCTTCTATACCGCTTAATCCTTTTCAGGGTCACGGGGAACCTGTGAACCTTCCTGGGAACCTTCCACGGGGAACCTTCCTGGGAACCTATCCCAGGAAGCATCGGGCACAAGGCAGGGTACACCCTGGACGGGGTGCCAATCCATCGCAGGGGACAATCACATACACGTTCACACACCCATTCATACACTACGGACAGGCCAATCAGCCTACCTGAGAGGAAACCGGAGTACCCGGAGGAAACCCCCGCGCGCACACACAGGGCCACGGTGGGAATCGAACCCCCGGCCCTGGAGGTGTGAGGCGAACGACTAACGACGAGGCTAACCACTAATCCACCGTGCGCCCCGATGTAGACACATTTCTATAAATTAGGCTATAGCCTGGCATGATTAGGCAAAGCAGTAACACATCCGTCAATCAGTCGTGACAGTGCCGTGACACCAGATTTAATTCTACAATTGGTTTCTGAAGTGAAATAATGATCGTGTAGTGTTCAGTATAAAGACTGCATTTGTCCTGTTAGTCCTTTATATATATATATATATAAAAAAACACACACGTGGAGGTAGGGGGGGGTATATAGGGGGGTTACTCAGCTACCTGGGGCGCCATCATTAATCATCACACGTGGTTTACAGTCTGATAGATGAAATACTTTCACACAGAGAGATGGAGAGGGGCGGGGTGAGAATGTGTGCGGGCGATAAAAAAAAGATGATAAATTCACTGTGTAATAACCTTATATCCCAATGTCATTTTCAGAGTATAGGGCGGAGTGAAAAAGTTAGGATGAAAAGAAGACGGTAAAGAAATTGGATTTATACAGTACCAACAGGACACACACAGATTTTCCTTCATTATCAGAAGTAATAAAAATAGTTAATTAATGTACATGAAGATTACGGAGTACATTAGTGTACATTTTCGGTTCAATTCAATTTTATTTGTATGGGTTTTGTACGCTTTTACCAGTTGTTAAAAGCATACCGATTGTGAATAAGAGTCCTGGGACGAGGACAGGACATTCATACTGGAAAAATCGTATTTTATCCATGCAAAAAAGTTTGCACCCCCCCACTTCGTAAGGTGGTATAAATATTCCCTAATAACTTACATGTCTGTTATTTGCTTTATGTTTCATGCCTTGGCTTGTTTCTCTGTTATGGGTTGCTGTGAAAGGCAGAACGCATCTCGTTAATAACTCAGTACGTTGTTAATAATGGCAAAATCCATGATCACAAAATGAAAACATGAGCATTATAAGGAAATCAAACCAAGAAACGTGGACAACATGGAAAACAAGGAACTATGAAAAACAAGATACACGATACAATCGACGAGACTCTGAAAAGAAACAAGGACACAACAGGCGAACTATTAAAGAACTAACGCAAAACAGGTGCACACAATTGGGTAACAAGCAAATGACAAAACAGGGGGTGGAGAAAGGAGTAAAAACAGGAACCAACACATATTTTAGCCATGCGAACCACGAGAACGTTTTTGTGGCGTTGTTGAAAAATCATAAAACAGACGTTTATTTTCCATTTTTCACAAAGAAACTTTTTTTACTTTGAGAAATTTCTAGAATACACTAGAATACACAAATTTATAGAACACACAC
>JANDJT010000164.1:2579417-2601434 GCA_024331685.1 Stegophilus panzeri
ATATACACACACATATATATATACATATATACATATATAGTATGTATATATTATATATACACATTTTTCACAAAAAATGTGAATTGTATTGTATCTATGTGACAGGAAGTATGTTTTCTTTCTCAATAAAAAAGATGTTGAAAAAAAAAAAACGCTTTCACAAAATAGAAGCTATAAAACGAGTAAAATCAAGTTTTATCAAGTAGAAAATAATGCAAAGCGAAATCTGTTTACTTTCGACTGCATATTGTTGTGATGTCAGCGGTGTATGGCGGCGAACTTGGGCGATTCCGACTTCCCAGTTGAATGACCGTTCTTTTGTACTTTTCAGTACCTGAGGTCGGGTTCTTCCAAATTCCGAATAAAATGGACTGTAGCACTAAAGTACGTTAGGAAAAAGTGGCATGAATTCCAACCTAAGGTCTCATTCGTGTCGCACGCCCACGTATCGGATATGCACGATATCCCATCTCGGACCACGTACCAAAGTGTCACGTTTGTGTCACTTCGACCTAGTAATTTCCAACGTCCCTTCTCACGTCGCTGTGAGCTGAGAGCTGGCCTCAGCCCAGATCCTCTACCGTTCATCCTCCTAATGAAAGAGCTGTTTACTGGCTGTATGTACACCTGGGACTCTCACTCATTAACACATAGTGACAAGCTGGCCATTTAAATAAGAGCATAAAGATCACACAGCTGTGAAATAGCTACGCTGACAACAACCATGTGCTTCTAAACACGCTGCTGACAAGTCAGGAAAATTATAGTGGAAAAAATAGATATGGCTGCTGGATATGAGAACGAGTGACACCGTTCCAGCTTTTTAAATGCTTTTAATATTATTTCTAACATCTGTCAGCGTTTCTTAAAACACTAGCGAGGCATGGTAGCTTAGTGGCTAGAACGTTTGCCTTGCACCTTTGAGAACGGGGTTCGATTCCCCCCTCTGCCCTGTATACGTGGGGCTTTATTAAACAATTACTTACATTTCTCATAATAAAGAATAAACAGTAGTATTTTCTTCTTCTTAAAAACATAGGCGGCAAAATGACTGACGCTCCTAAAGAGTATTTTAAGAAAAAGGAAAAGAAAAAGCGCTTTATTGCTCTAGGTTTCCAAAAACTGTACTTGTTTTTTTCTTCTTTTATTTTACTTTTACTAAGTATATGAAGAATAAAAGCCACGTTCATAATCATGGGAGTGCACTTGGTGCTCATGAGGTGCACTGAGTCATTCATCAGGGTCACTGTGGTTTAAATGAATAATTTATTTATATTTTGGGAAGGTGAAAACTGATTAGAAATTATTTCTGGCGGGTGCAAACAAAAATAACACCTATAGGAACAGGATTAAAACACACACATTTTACGCCCATATCTGGTCTGTTTTTGGGGTGACGGTCATTTTGAAACTAATGTTTTGCAGAAAGAAAAATAATACCCTACTTAAAAAAATAAATAAATAAAAAAAATAAAAAAATTGTGTTAAAATTAAACAATAAATCATCCTTGAAATTCATTTTTAGTCATTATCACAACGGGTGGTAAGAATTCTATATGCACTGTACATCGCACCTGATGTGGAAACTGGGTACAAGATGTAAGACGAAGCGAGAGAGACAGAATGAACAGAAGTAGAAATGGGGGACACGGTTGTTGCCGTGGAAACCTTCTCTGGCCTCTTGCCAAGCTTCATAAGGCTCTTCCATTTACCCCTCAGAGAAGAAAGGGGCTGCAATTCTCCCTCAGCTTCAACACGCAATACTCTCTCTCTCTCTCGTCGCTGTTCATATCGATACACAACCGATTCGAGCACAAGTTCTGCTGCATGGAGACACTAAAATGTGATCGGAGAAATGGTCTTATAGCGCCCGAGCTTTCAGACGAACGTCTGGTTCTACCTCGTCTTCAGCACGTCACCGAATTAGATCACGGTGTTGAGTCGGTGGGTTTCTGGCCTCGTGTTCTCTCTAATCAGATTTGCAGCAGGTCTTATCTGTTAGAGTGCGGCGTGCGTGAACGCTTCGTGCTCGGAGTCTGTCTCCGTGTCCGTGTCTGCCGGGACATCCTGAGTGCTTTTCGCTGTGTAGGTCACTGAGCTCAGGTCTGAGGTGACCAAAGAGTGCAAAATGAATGGATGTCATTTATGAGAGGAGGAAAAAAAAAAAGAAGAAGGGGTTTGAACTCTAACTAGGGGGTTTTACTTTCATGCTGATGGTCAGATATGAAGCTGGTAGAAGAAAGATTGGCCACAACATTAACGTGCGCGCGAGCTGGACACTTCACTGACAATTTCACAAGTCCCCTGCAATCACAGGACCTCGTAACTACCTCAGTGCCAAGAACCTGCACTGAATTTGGCTCCAGAAAAAAAAAAAACCCCAGTCTAGCTTTAAACTAGAAAGACGATATTATTAATATATTGTTAATATTATTCTGTCCGTCCAGACTAGCGCGTGCTACATGGATTAGCTACATCGTCCGCGTGCTACACGGATTAGCGCTCGTATCGGGTGGCACGGAGACAAACCGCATTCACTGTCGACTCTTCAGTGGTGTCCCACAAGGCTCGGTGTTCTGTCCGCTTCACTTTTCTCATCATCAGCTAATCACCCGAGCTGGATCGCAGCAAGAGTAATCTGCTATATACAGTACATACCTGGAAATGCTAATTCCTTACGATCTGTACGTTATATCTAAATCATCTGTTCGTTACATCCCAGCTTTCGAGCCTTCAGGCTTCAGGATTTCTCACGACACGAAGAAGAGAAGCATCAAGATTCCTTTCCGTAACAGCACTCGGGTGGTGGAGTGAACTTCTCGGGGCTGTCCAACCTCAAGTCTGGTCATCAAACACACTTCAAAAAGCACTTACACGAACATTACGGTATTATTATTGATCAGAAGAGCTTTCCGTTCCCGATAGTGTTTTAGTTTGTTGGTGTCTAGAATAAGGACATGTCATATCTCAGTCTGTACGCTTCCATGGTAACGCACATCAAGACTTCACTACATGAACAATCCAAAAATGGTCCAAATTAGACTTTTTTGGGGGGAAATCTTATCAGAATTGATTTCTTTCCATCCTACAGACTGGCAAATTTCTTTACACTTTCGCGCACTGGCTAGACATCAATTCTAGTGTTTGGAACAAGTTCGCCGGCCCGAACCCCACTAGATCTATTGGTGGCTAAGGTCCAGTTCCTCTTTCTTAATTAAATTGAAGAGTCCGCTGATTAAAGTGGACCGTCTTTTAAAGCAGGAGATCAGAGCCGCATCCTCTGTACGCTGTGTAATGGAAAGGCAGCAGATGAGATACACTATGGTCTGGTTTGCATAAAAGCAATTCCCTGCAACAGCAGTTCCCGTGACGTATCGTGTTCAATTTGGTGATTGCATCTCATAACTACGGCGGCACCTTGATCAAATAAACCTGTCCGGTGATACGGTCAATCCTGTTAGCGTGGAAGCATGGAGCGCTGTAAATCTGTGCGATCGGGAATAAAACTGCACCGTGCTCTGATGAACAGTTGGGATTAGTATGCTCTAATATCCACGATGGAGAATTTCAAAGTGAAGTGTAACGGTATTGTGAGAAGAGAAGAGTCCAGACACTTATGTGCGTTTGGATCTCTATCTGGAATCGAATAAGTGCGTCTGATCGGTTGCATCCCACGTACGTTAACTGATCGGTACGTATAAACGAAGCTTGGGAATTTTTGCCTTTGAGGACGACGAACAGGGAGGCACGGTGGCTTAGTGGTTAGCACGTTTGCTTCACACCTCCAGGGTTGGGGATTTGAATCCGGTCTCCTCCTCCAGTCCAAAGACATGCGTTGTAGGTTGATTGGCATATCCGAACTGCCCGTTGCGTGTGAATGTGTGCGCGATCGTGCCCTGCAATGGGTTGGCACCCCGTCCAAGGTGTCCCCCGTCATGTGTCCTGAGTTCCCTGCGATGAGCTCCAGGCTCCCTGCGACTCTGTCCAGGATAAGCGGTATGGAAAATGGATGGATGGATGGAAGACAAACAAGAAATATGCTTGCGTTCAAGTGATTTTATTTTTTTTAAAAAAGAGACAAAAAATGTTGCTAGGCAACCGGGAAATGTCGATTCAGTCAATCGCTGCATTCGACTAAAAAAATGGCGTAACTTCTCATTTCAGACTTCTGATTGAGAAAATCCAAAGAAGACCTCAACTCGGAATTCCTGCTCTGGAATTCCGGATGGTTTCGTCGACTCGTACCGTATTAGCTTTAGTTAGAGCCGTCAACATACACACACTACAGTGTAGTCGCTTGTTTAAATCTAGAACACTGACTATACATTTCACTGTATAGTTTTGAGGATGAAAATATACATACATTCATCGCAGTTAGCTGGCTAGCTTGTTTCGAACAAAAGACAAACATGGACACATATGTGGGGGTTTTTTTTGTTTTTTTTGTCCCACCTTGTAGCTCGAACGCACAGAGGTCTAAAATGACGTAATTCCGAGCGCCGACTTCCCACTTTCGAGCTAAGTCGACCGCAGCGTTACAATTTAGCTAGCTATCACGTAGCCGCTAAGAACATTTTGTGTGCGAATAATCTCAAAGCAGAACAAAAGACACAAAACTATGTTCTCTTTCAGCTTGTATGTAACTATAGCATGTCTATACAGTATGCGAAGCTGATAAAGCAATAGTATCTCACTCGCAAACAACAACAACAACAACAACAACATCGTAATATTAACAAAGGAGCGATTTTGTCGATTTCACGTGAAGCTAGTCCCACTTCTCACACTCGTCTTAACTTAAGACTAGCAATTTTTCAAGTGAGCTACTCGTGTGTGTATGAAACCATGTTCGATACAGCGTGAGTGAAATTACCGTCCAGAATTATTGGCGCTGTTCATGTAAACTCCTAACTCGTTTACCTTCAGTAAGCGCTTCATCCTGGTCCAGTGGTTCCAGAGTCAATCCCGGGAATACCGGGTGTGAAACGGGAATAAACCCTGGATAAGACGCCAGTCTATCGCATGGCACCAAGAACACAAACGCATCCGCGCGCTCGTTCACACGTACGTGCGATTTATCGTCGCCAATCCGACTACAGGCATGATTTTGGAGAGTTGGAAGAAACCTTGGATGAAGACCTGGATGAAAACCATGGTGTTTGTGAAAATGATTTTTTTTTTAAAAATGAAGATATAAAATGTGCAGTGTTCAGAAAGTGATATTTGAATATTTTCCAGTAACTACAGCTATCCTAACAGGAAATGTATCCAAGCTGCTTGTGTGTGAGACTATGACATTTAAAAAAAACATGATATGACATTTACCGTGAGTAGAATTTGACTCTTTTCTGGAGCCAGATACGAGCCATTAAATGTAAGATGACGGCAATGAGAAGATAAAGAACGGCAGATCGTGCTGACCAACAGCGGCGGATTTTAATAACGGACGTCCACAGACGTTTCGGTTCGATCGGGGATAACCGGAAAGGGGCATGAAAACCAAAATCAACACTCCACACCGCTCCACTGCGAGAGAAATAACTTGAAATATTGAACATGCTTTAAAAGCACTCTTATATATATATATTTTTTTACATTTACACAGAGAACAAAGTGCTACCGATCGGGAGAAGGTCAAACGAGCGGGATTAGAAGAATCAGACCTCTCTCTTTCCCGTCTCTCTGATTTAGTGTGATTTAGTGTCTTCTGCGTTTTTACTCCGTACCTGTTCCCACCTTAATGCACAACACTTAGGGTACAGAACAAGGAGCTGCTTTTTCTCATCACCATGGCAACAGAGGAACAACAGCAGGGATTCTGGTGATGCTTGGGCGGGGGGGTGGATGGGGGGATGCGGGGGGGTTGTGACTCTCCATCACTCTGTTTTTTTCCCCACTTTTCTCCATGCACGACTGAAGTACCGACCACCTAATCATTACCATAATGAAGCTTTTACCACTTCGGCTAATTGGCTAATTGAACTTTCCTTCTAGATGTACTGACAACAAGGATTAGATGGATTTCGGAATATTTAGCTATACATAACTATAATGAAGAGGGGGCGTTTTGGTCCTTATTGAAATATGTCTGATTTGTCAGAAATGTACTTTTTCTTTTGTGACGGGAAAGCGCAAAAAGAATTTTTTTATTTTTTTAAAAAGTGTCTTTATTCCACCATATGGTTGAGTAAAAAAAAAAAACAACACCACCTCCAAGTATGAAAGCAGCCTTAAACTCACCTTACATTTACACACCTTAATCTCGTAACGCCAATTTTTTCCCCCCGTTTGTTCACCTGTACAATAGCTACTGAATGATTTGTAGTAGCTAAGTGTTAAACAACATGATTTTTGAAATGAAATGAACTGAATAGTAATATGGGATGTCCAGGATTAACAGGAGTTCACAAGTCTCTGCGTCTTGATTGGCCGATCATAATCTCAGAGTGGCTTCCTGTCTTTAATCTCAGTGACTTCGGGGCTTCAGGGGAGATTTATGTGCTTTCTTTGTTCTCTGCCATGCAAATTTGATGAGCTCCTCTCCGTGCTCTTTGTGCTTATGCTCTGATCATCATTAAAAGACCTGACGCTTCGGCGCCTTGTTCCAGTCTCTGGCCTGGACGTTAATCTGATAATAAACACAACACACAGCAGCAGCCCTGTTAAAAAAAAAAAAAAAAAAAAAAGCCAGGCCTCGGGGGCTCTGTTTATCAGAGTAAAAATGATTTTCCTGCTGTTCGAGCACCTGCACATGAGACGCGAGAAGATCTGAAGGTCTAATCAGCGGTTTCATACGTCTGCTGTGTTTGAGTAAGGTCAGAAAATCGGAGGAATTTCCTTGATTGATTAGCGCTCAAGTCGAGAATGTTATCGAAGATATAAAACGCACCGACTTTAAAAGGAAAAATTAAATGTCATTTTATTAAATCCACTGTCGAAGAGGATCGTCTGGACTCATTTAAGCCTAATAAAAGACCAAAAGTTGTTCGGTTTTATAACGTACCCGACTCAATTCTTAATGACGGCTGACAGACCTTCGAATAAGACGCTGCGTGATGCTGTTCCTTTAGTGGTCTCTTGAATAAAAGGGATGAAAAAAAAAAATGACAGCCTTTATTTAGTTCGCAAATTATAAGTAAAACATCGAATTAAGTGGGCTTTCACAGATTAAAAGCTGACGGTTAATTGGCACATGCTGTTATTGGTATTCAATTAGTAACGGCTGACTTCTTCCCGTTCAGGCTGAAATGACACGTCTCGTCCGTAGGCGCCTTTCGGACGTTTAACAAACGTTAATCTTCATGAAGTCCTCGTTCACTTTAAACTTCCTCGAAATACTAATGAACTCTTTTGAGAGACCCACGAGTTGAAAAAGTGTTGTTATTGAACAGATATACGCTGATGTTTTGTTCTCAGCGCAGTGAGCTCATCAGAGTTATCACTGCACCTAGTGGTCAAAAATGGGAACTGCAACAAGTTCTAACAGAGTCTACTGGGGCTGGAATCACGCTGCCCCCACGCTTGATCTCTAAACATTTCAGCTGAACACGAGAAAACAGGACACGTGATCACAATCTACTTTAATTCAAGGGCGTGCAGCGGTTCCACGTGATCAAACTGACGTACAGTTGGTTTTCAGAACCCAGTCGGAGCTGAGAGCCGAACCCGGGTCGCTGGTGTTCTTTCTACGAGAGGCGCGTTACGGCTGCATTGTTCTACCACGCACACTTCATTCACGTCAATTTAATACTAACGTTATACTTCCCGTCAGCTCAAACACCCTCACGAGATTGTAGAACGTAACCGGTTTACGTTGATTCGACGTACTCATGCTCAACCTACATAATTCAATCTAGTAATTAGAAATATTTGTAAAATAAATAAAAAGTATTTCAATTTATTTAGTACAAGTAATGAAATCATGCTTTGAGTAGAAACGGTATCATTCTTATCTAAATTATACTTTATATGTTCTCTTAAGTCTGACATTTTCCACATATTACCACACATTAACACCTTTTTTTTTTTCTTTATTTCTCAGTGCAGGGTTGCCAGATTGTTTGTAAATGCTCCAAGTGTGTACATGATCTTGTTTTACAACCCTAACCCTAGATATTTTGCAAAGATTGGGAGACAGTTATGGGGTTAGGTCTGTACATCAAAAATGAAGAAGCTGAGAAGAAGAAGAAGAAGAAGAAGAAGAAGAAGAAGAAGAAGAAGAAAATGTCTTCCTTTCCCGATGCCTGTGTTTTATGGGCTAGTTTGAAGTATCCTGTGAGGTTTCTGAGACGCAGTCGGGTTGGAAATTTTTATGAAAGCTGAAAATGCTGGTTTATGATATTCCCACCGGTGTAAAACCGCTCAAAACGAGGTGCTAGACTGGACGCTGGAGGACTGTACTTGTACTGTATGTTGTCACTTCTCAACTGCTGTACATTACACGCTGACCCTAAAACTTCACTAGATAGTAAGTTGACCGTGATAGGCTCTCGACTTCATTTCGTTTGAGGCCGTGCCGATATTAACGTCGTCCTGCAGCACCAGAATCCGCGGTCGCGAGCCGCTTCACTTATGTCCTGTCCTGAAAAATGCAGAATATCCTGAACTGAAACAAGTTTCTAGCATTTTCTAGTAAGTCCTCTAAAGATCGACAGTTAATCCGGCGATGAAAGTTAATGCAGTTTGTGCATAAAAACACACTCGGGTGCTTGTGCGAACTTAAGCGCTCCTTTCTTTTGCTTTTTTTTTTTTTTTTTCCCCCCAACTAAATTCAATTTAAAAATCATTAGTGATTAGAGTGCCTAAAGTCAGCTCTCATGCACAAAATGTATGAGACATGCCTCTGTGTGTCTCTCTCTCTCTCACACACACACACACACACACACACACACACACACAGTCAGAAGGACCCAATTCTGCACATCTGGTCCTCGATTCATCTCAATTAATTCAGCCGTGCTCCGTATAGGACTCTGTTTCTTTCTTCTCTTCTCTCCTCTTCCTCAGATTCGCCTTTTACAGTACGTTTCTAAAAATACTAAAAATGATCTCTCACTTCCCCTGAAATGCTCTCGAATGTGTTCGAACGCTTTCTCTCATCTCTTCATACAGTATTAACACTCGAGAAAGACTTCGCACAAACAGTTTATTGATTATGCTTTTTTTTTTTTCTGTCTGCAATTCACAGCTGCAACGAATAGATTTCTTTTTAAATGCTCCAATAATCAGCTTACAGTGTTCAGCATGTGTGTGTGTGTGTGTGTGTGTGTGTGTGTGTGTGTGTGTGTGTGTGTGATTTATTGGGCTTGTCATTGGCTGTTCTCCAACACAATCTCTGTTTTACTATTCTACTATTCTACTATTTTTCTTACAGTTTCTCTGTGCTGTACCTCTCATGCATCATTCTGGATGTTTATATATATATATATATATATTCATTCATGTGTTGAAGAATTAGTTGAATTAATAGAAACCGATTATCTGGAGATACTAAGACATCATTCTGAGTACTTTGTTTTGATAAAATAATGATTTTATTTGGGTCACAAATGGTGGAAACAGGTTTATGCAGATTTAATAAGGAGATCTAATACAGTCATATTCACTTAAATTAAATGAAATCACACGGTAGTACGAAATGAACCTGTTTGTATAGAAACCGTCCTGTTTCTCCTCACTTTTTCCCGTTCTTATCCGACTAAACAGACGATTCCGCACGATATTACGCACCCGCTATCCGATCCGTTTGCATGCACCTCGGGTCTGCACGCTTTCTCCCGTTTCCTCGCTAAAATGGAGTCTGAACACACAGGAAGTGTGGATGTAATATTCTCAATTACACAGCAGATCAGTGAGAAGAGAGCACAGAGGAGGAAAGAGCTGGAAGGCCAACGGTGCTTTCAACTGGAATCGACTGGATGTGTACTGACACACACACACACACACACACACACACACACACACACACACATGCATGCAAGTGCACATAAAGGCCAGTGCTTATACAGTATGACTGCAGAAGACACATTAGTGCATGCACACAGTTTAAATAAGGAACGAAACACGACAGGGACGTGGGCATTATAGGAAACTAATCAACTCCGACATCGACTCTTTTCCAGCACGTCCTGAAGCGTTTTATTTTTCTCAGCGCACAGCAATTTGCACGTCGTACTTTTTATCGGGTTATAGTTACATGCAGTGGTGTGGAATGTCCGGCTTCTCTTCATAAGAAATGAAAAGAAAAGAAATACAGAGTTTTACCTGGAGACACCAGAGACCCCTTCTGTAAACGCTACATAAACATCTCCTCGGCGAAAACTCCACCGTATGGACGACTATATGTCGTGGACGGCGTTACTATAGAAACGATAGCGTGTTCGGACGAGCGTGTCGATATTAACCCGTGATTTTCCTCAGAGCTGGAATGACTGTTAGAGCTGCTGACCAATCAGAATGGAGAACTCAGCAGCGCTGTGGTGTAAATAGTCACAAATATATAAAAAAAAAAAAAAAAAATCTTTTCTTATCACATCCTGTACAGGTGCTTAAAGATGCTAAAAGCAGGAAACAAACAGGACGTTTGAGATTTCAGTTTCTGTCCTCAGTTCATTATCAGATCTGCTTTACAGTACAGACGACAGTTTCCAGTCGAGCGCGAGTCATTTCTCCTCTTCTCTTCCTGAATAAAAGATTCTGTAAAGCTTTTATCCGTTCGCATTACGAACACGTACTCGTCCTGTGCTCTAGCTTTAACAGGATTTAGAAATCGTAGAACGTCGTGTCGTGCGATCTCGAGTGTAACACGTCCGATTCCGACGCCTCCGGTTTAACGCGCTCTATCTACAGTATAACTGACCATTTTAGCGTCTTTACTACGTTGAGGAAGAACGCGCTGCCTGAAAACATTTCCGTGTAATGCAAGGTGTCATCACTAATCGATGTTTTACGAACACAAAGATCTCCATGTTTTTGATAGCTGTGATACGGAATACAAACACGTAAAACCATTTTTTTTTCTTTTTTCTTTTCCACATATTTCTTTCTTCCGCGTATTCATACCCCTAGGGCATGATTTTTTTTTCTACATTGATGCTGAACTGAAATGATAGGAAGCTAAACTGAGCCCATTCGACTGACATATAGCATACCATCTCTATCTGGAGGAGAGAAAAAGAGACCTTTGAGATTTTTTCTTTAAACGAGTACTTTGAAGGTCTAAATAAAAATGGAAGAAGTTAAAAAGTATGGGTTTTTTTTTTTTGTTTGTTTGTTTTTCATGAAAATGTAACTAAGTACTAAGAACATACGATTTGCAAAATAATACCAGGGTTTTCCCCTACCATAGAAAGACTTAAGCGCAGCGTTTACGTGTTTTTGCGGAGTGCCTTAAGCCAAATGAAGGTAAAAAAAAAAAAGGCATTTAGACGATATATCAGAATGAATGTATAAACGACGGTGAGAGTTCTACTGAATACGCCAACAAAAACAAAACAAAATTTTTTTTAAAAAACGAAGAGGTGGCCTGATCTCAGACAGAAAGGTAAGCTGGCAGCAGGAATGACCAGCCAATCAACAATCAGCGTTTGGACAAACGTCTGTGCGATTGGTGTGCGACAGAAGCTCATCGCCAAGCTAATCAAACAGCTGACGGGATATTTCTCCGTACCGTCACCTCAGGACGGTATTTACAACCATCGACTCGGATAAGCACGACGCAAGCCATCGATAAAATAAGCCTCGACAAAGAATAAACCTATGTAAAAAAAAAAAAAAAATTATGAACGTTTGATTTCTTCTTTGTTTTGGTTAGGGAGTAATTCTTGTCGATGTTAACAATAGCGAGAGCAGATAGAGAAAAGATATAACTCATGTAGCCAACTAAAAAAAAAAAAAAAAATTGCTAACCTAGCTAACTTACACAGATATTCGTGTACTGAATTAAGTTAGCCAGAAACGTTAGTTAGATGACGTTACGTACAGATACCGCGACTGAACTAACGTTAGTATCTAACGTGGCTTGGTAGCTAAACGAAGTTAGGCCGTGTTCACACGTGACGTCTTTTCCCAAGAAAGTCCGTCTCGGTTATGTCCTTTTGGTTGCATTTCCAGCATAATTACATATCTATTTCAACATGTTTTTCTTCCTAGGTGTACAAGTTAAGGTAATCCACGTATATTTTCATTAAATCTCAAACGTGTTATTTGGTGAAACGAATAGACTTTCGACTATAAGTAGAATAAGTGCTGCCAGCTTTCTTTCACAAATATGGTAAGGATAATCGTCGAAAACCACGTAAAAAAAAAAAAAAAAACTTAATAACTTAAAATTTCCTTTGAATATTTTCAAATCCCACCCTCCCCCCTCCGCCAAACCAGCACCAGCCCCCCGGAACCCAGATGGCACCCAGGCCCTCTGAAAACCTAGGGAAAACCCTGAATACTTATAAGTACAGTAAAGAAGCACCATTACGAAGCACAAGCACTGGTTACGTATCATCCAGAACATGGCATCGACGTTTAGATCGGATCATGTGACCAGACAACTGAACTCGCACGTACATACAAAACCACGAGATACGATGGAAACGATGGGGTTTTTCTTTTCTTCATTATCTGAGATGACACACACCCTATTCATAACTCTACCAAACACACGGCAGGTGTTCCAGCGGAAGAGGAGGAGGAGGAACGGCCTCACGGGGAAAGAGATGATCCTTTCTTCTCATTAAGATAAGAAGAGCGATAAGGTCACATCCAAGGTCCCAGTAACAAAGGAGCAAATCACTAATTATAAACTGAGGAAGATTTTAGCATGATGTAATCCTGATAGGTCTGAGTCACACCGTTAAATTCGACTTTTATTAATATAAAATGTCATATGTGTGTGTGTGTGTGTGTGTGTGTGTGTGTGTGTGTGTGTGTAAAATGATCAGGTTAATAACTTAAAAATGCGAGACTCAGGACTCTTTGTATAAACCTGTATAAACATGCTTTAATGAGAAACGATCCTTATTAGACGTCTGGGGTCTAGTGGAACATTCAGAGCTAATCTTGGGACCAGGGTTGCCAAGTATGCAGTTTTCCTACAAAATTAGGGTTTAACGTATATTAAACCTCTTGTTCTAATACGTTTTTGTTTCTATAGTAAAAGCTCGGGACTTGCTCCATGTAAACGAATGAAAAAAATTGTTTCGTTTTAAGTATCCAGGACAGGAGTTTACACTTCTTTGTTGTTTTGTTGTTGTTGTTGTTGTTGTTGTTTTTGTCTTATCAACTTCGTGAGAGAGAGAGAGAGAGAAACAGATGCTGGTGAGAGAACGACTGTTTATAGCTGCTATGATGTAAGTATGATGTTCCACAACATTAAGTGTAAATGTAAACGGATAAAAACTGTGATTATGTCGTTTTTAATAAAGAAAACAATGCATGTAAATAAATCACTGGTAAATTGCTGTGGTATAATTTGGGACGTTATGATTTATTTGAAGTTGCAGGTGGTAACAGTAACAGTAACACTATCACGGTTGATTATTTTCCTAGAACAGCACAACGCTAAGTGTTTCATTAATTCTATAATAAATCGACAGGTATCGAGACTATGGTACTTAAATGTGCTCGTTGTGTGTAAATGGATTTGTTATTTTTTATTTATTAGAGACCAATTAAAGGAAAAACAGTCCATTTAGGAAAGCTGCGTGATTTGAGTACTGCTTCGTTAAAAACGCATCGTGTTTAGGCGTGTCCTGAACCACTGTTGACGTCTGGGATGATAACCCTGCCGGAATTAGACATGCATACTGTATATCAGCTACATCTTTACTGACTGAAAGTGCCTCACTGGTTGTATCATGCACAAATGAAGGGAAACAAACAAAGTGTTCATTTGCACATGATAATTGTGTGCAACATGTAGCGCTAGCCAGCTATAAACACGACGCACCCAGAGTGCTCCCTCACCCACAAACAAGAGCGCTGCTCTGATTCGCTCGATTTATAAAACCGGCCGCGCAAATCAATTGGGATTAATATTCAGGCAAACAATATTGCTGTGTCGGAGCATTTCCAATAAAGAAAGAGAACATTACTGCCCTTCCGTGGCGCTGGGGTGATTTCGTCTATCGATCGAACCACAAACGGAGCTAATCCACTGCATCTCATCTGGCTTGTGCAGCATATCTGGGGAAGGAAAAAAAAAAAAAAACCGCAAACGAGCTCTAACACTGAAAATAAAAAGGAAAAGCTAGAATATTTGCGAGAGATCCAGAGATATGGATGTGTGTATATGGATGGAAGAGTTTATATTAGTACAAAATCATGAGTCATGACTTTGTACATATATAGACACAGTACGTGTGTCTATCTATATATTAAAATTTCGATGACAAATAATTCATAAGCAGTAGCGGTCCTCTATATGTCAATAAAGCGAGAATAAAAAGGTCTGCAGGGAAGCACTGGCATTTCAAGGAACGTTTAAAAGTGCACGGAGAAAGAAAAAAAAAAAAAAAAAAAGGACCGCAAGGGCAATGCGGCGGTGGCGTGTCGACGAAATCACCTTTCCAGCTGTCTGCACGGGAAAGAGAAACAACACAACCCTGCAGGTTTCGTTTTCTGCAAACCCGACTTCATTTGCTCAGCTGGGACGTAGCACGAACAACCCTCATTTCACAGATCAGAGGAGGACGCTGCACACATCAGCACACATTCAACCTGAATAAACTCTCCCACAGAGCACGAGAGTACAACACAAAGAGTAAGAAGGCCACGCAGAGCTCCTTTTGAAGGAGGAGATGTTCAGTTCAATTCAATTTTATCATCTGTATAGCGCTTTTAACAACGGACATTGTCCCAAAGCAGCTTTACAGAAATATATCAATTCAAGATATAGATTTTAAAATGTATGAATTTATCCCTAATGAGAGAGCCAGGAAACACTCCCCGAGACGATATGAGGAAGAAACCTCCAGAGGAACCGGACTCAAAAGGGAACCCGTCTTCATCTGGGTGACACCGGATAGTGCGATCTCTTCTATAAGTGTGCTAATACTAGTGTACATGGACAGACAGAGTAACTGTGTAATCAAAAAATCCATTACAGTTTTTACATGATGTTATCGACATCACCCTTATACAAAAGCCACCCGTTTCACATTAGTCTAGACATGGTCTACACACCAAGTCACATCAGACGTGCTATCAGACGTTCAGAAAACGATAGCATGCAGATGTAGCGTTGTCAGACTCGAGTCTGGATTCAGGATGTTTTCTGTATTAGACTTGTCTTGGAAGTTGTACTTGGACTTGTCTCAGTCCTGGGTGTTGGTGTCGCTAAATACGGTCTTAGTCTTGACCTAGAGTTCGTAAAAAAAAAAAAAAAATCAAAACATTTATGTTGTCACACGCACAAAGTTTAACAAGAAGCAATTCCTTCTTCTAGAAAACAGCCTCATTGTTGGTGCAATTTCCAAATGAAGCCAGTTAGATGAAGTAAAGCCTCAGCCTCAAAAAGGATTCGATGGTTTTCGACTCGACCTCGACTCGATTTCGGCTAGTCTTGGAATTGACAACAGCGGTCTTGACTACAGCCCTATGCAGAGGTAGAACTCCAGGACAGGACATAACCTGGGTTCTGAGGACTAACCCATTAAAAATTCATGAAAATGTAAAAAAAAAAAAACATTAAAAAAAATACGAAGAAGACATCACAGGAAATTTCTCGAAAGCAAGTCTGAAACTGTGTCCCAAATGACGTAGTATACACTAAGCTATTACGCTACGCACTATTTACCGTCTACCTTCCTACTACCTACCTACCGTCTCGTGTATGAATTTTTGAAGTGTAGTATCGTCTCAAATGGAACGCTACAGTTGTTTTTTTTTTTTACTAACCGGAAGTATAAGCCGTTTCCCAGTCGATGTGATGTCAAACGCACGTAAAGCGATGCCGTTAGCTTTAGCAGAGTTAACGAAAATTCATTTCGCCGTATCGAGGTCAAATAAAATGTAAAATAAAGAAATTCATTTACTGACGTTTTCAAACTCCATTTTTTTTTATTATTATTACTATTATTCTGGGCAAAATTTGAGCCAGCATCAAATTTACCATACCTGGTTGCCCCGCCCCTCCTCCGCTACGTAAGCAAAGCTGCGACCGTCGCGTGCAGGACGTGTCCGACGGTCCACGCTTCGTTTTATCGCTCGAATAACTGAATCATCCGGGTGCTTGAAGTGCACTTCTTTTCGTTATTCTACAAAAAGGTGTAGAATAGTGTATACGTATGCGATTCGGGACACGCTTTGAGTATGCCAGTTGGTTTAAATGAATACTACTAAATTTGAATGAGTTAGAAAGGGATCTGATCTATACTGTCACTATTTAGCAAGCTGAGAGGAAATAACAACAGTTGTCATAAACGCATAATATAATAATTAGCTCGTCATTTTAGATCCGGTCTGTGATTATTCTTTTTTTTTTTTCATTCTAAAGACCTCAAAGTAATACAAGGTATTAGCATTGTGTAACTATAATGAATACCGTGGCCATGATTTTGTTTACCGTGTGCAGTTGACTGAAATAAATAGAAATAATTAGAGGGGTTTTTTTGGTTAATATTTCACAGACAATATCGTTAGTCAGCATGCTGATTAGTATTTTTTTTTTCCCCAAGCACCTTCTGACATATAAGGCAATTTTCTCCATTATTGTATCTCTCTCTCTAGCTATTTGGTTTGTTTTTCCTCCCCAGGGAAATGTCCCATGGCAACAAACATCCCAGAGGACATGGAGGATTTAAAAAAAAAAAAAAAAAAAATAGTAACATAAAAAAAATTGAAAACTCGTGACAAGACGGTTAACAAATCTGTCTCTCTCTCTCTCTCTCTCTCTCTCTCTCTCTCTCTCTCTCTGTCGCACTGTCTCGAGCTCCTGCCTGCTCGTGTTGTGTCAATTGCCGAAAATGGTGCTATAATGACTCGACGTACGTCTCTGAAAACAGCGTGAACAGTCAGAGCCATCAATCAAAACGCAGCAGCTGTTTCTATCTCCCTCTGCATTCGCTAGAAAGTTTGTTTTTATACACACGCAACAAACCGGAGATCATTTTCACATTTAATAGACGTCTCGTTTGTCAGGATGAACAACAACACACAAAAAAAAAAAAAACCCAAACCGAGCCAGCAGGATTTATTTACGACGGAATGACTCAGGACTGATATCAAAAATGGCAACGTCAAAGTCCATTCTGTCGTTTCTTCTGTTTAGGAAAACAAGAAACGCGACCAACGCAGGGTTACAGAGATCTGAAATATCACTAGAGACATCGGATATAAACAATCACGATATGTTGCAACATCCGTCATCGACCGTTATCCATCATATATACGTGTACTCCTTGACCTTTTTTCTAAAAGTGAGGGGAACTAGGACCTGGGAGCTGCGTTGGAGGCATGCCCGGGTTTTTAGACCCGTAGTGGATTCCCATTTGCTGTTAATGGACGTTTATGGATCACGATGGGAAGTCGTGTACGGGATAGCTGCAGTGAGATTCATGGGATGTATGTACAGTAGAACGCCGTGAAAGTTCATAATAGTCCCTTAATTAGCCTGTTATGGAAGACATGTAAAGCCTACAAAATCTTTCAGACGTGCACAAAGCGCATAGGTCACTCATAAGATGGCCACCATGCACACACACATTCACACACTGGCATGCTCTGGTTCCCTCCACATTCGGAGGAAATCAGAGGACCCGGAGGAAACCGACACGGACATGCGGAGAGCATGTGAATCCCCGGTGACAGTAACCCTGGAGCTCCGAGGCGGCAACTTTACCCGCCGCACGGCTTATCCTAGATTCAGTGGGTGCTAATTCCCCATGGAATTCCCATTACAATTTCCAACGGGTATTCAATTTGAATCGCATGGGAAATCTGCCATTTTAACGCGCGTTCATTAATTGGAGTACATTAGCATCAATTTATAATTTAACTCGATTGTTAAAAGTTTCCGTTGGGGAAGTAGGCTGATTTCTGTTGGGTTTCTTTCATATTTTTTTGACGCGATATCCACTGGAATATGAGACGTTTCCATATCTTCCACAAGAAGAAATTGACACGGAAGTGAAAACAATGCACATGGCTACCTTATATCACACAACATCACGCCGTGAACAGACGAATAAGGTGGAATACAGACAGAATTGGATCAGAATTGAAATCTAGATCTAGACGTGATTCATTACGTCTGAGTCGTACAATAGGAACGGCTCTGGGGGCGCCAAGAATTATTTCAAGGGTGGCAGCTATACGAGCCTGTGCCACCCATGCGGTCGAGCGCCTGTCCCGTAGCATGTAGAGATTGGAAGATATGGCTGATCCACGTTCGGTGGCGCTCCGAAGTGACACACAGGTCCGGGAATTCCCCAAGAGTTAAACGAGGCTCTGAGATCCTGGTAGCGATCAGGAACAATGGAGGCACACGTGGTTTCCCCCCAGTGCAAACTTCTACCCCTGTGGGAGGCTGTGACACAGACTCATCCATCTTAGTCAGGAGAGGACGGAGTGAGTGTGTAATATTAGACAGAGAGAGTGAGAGTGATCTACGGTCTGCCCGTGCATTAATCTGTCCGGATTCTGTCCGGTTTGACTAGACGCTCTGTCAAAAGTCAAAAGACAAAAGACAGAAGCTTTCCTCTCCTGTTCATCAAGCGTTATACAATACAGTCCGCTAATTCGATCGGACGAGCGGCGTTCCGAGAGTGCTTATATATTTACATATAAACGCATTGGGATGTTTCGCTGTGTATCACTCCGCTCGTCAGCGTTCGAGACGTAAAATTCCACTTCCTACTTCGGAGCGGTTATTACGGTAGAGTCAGCGACATCATCGGCGAACACTGCAAACGATGCCGTTTCGGGACTCTGAAACTCTGCGCTTTAAAAAAAACGACGCTGATGGGATATTATAGTGTCTAAAATCTATAGGTTCTAGATAGAAATGCTGGGAAAAGTGCTCGCAGGTGCGAAAGACGCTGCCACTGGTTGGGAAGATTTCACGCGATCGTGGTGAAGGTGAAGGAGCTTCCTAAAGTTCTCAGGGGGCGACGAAAGGAAAACGCTACAGCGACGTAGCAAAGACCGTAAACGTCTCTGTCAGTACAGCTGGCTCGATGATACGCGGCCGGAAAGCTCAATGAAAACACGACGTCCCCAGGACAGGTGTGAAAGCCGTAATGACGGCAAGAGGGACGCCAGCGGTCGGACGAAAAGAGTCGCAGGATGACCTGAAAGCAGCACGATCGGCGTACTGGGGCATTACACGTCATCGAATGAAACACGAACGGAGCAACGAGAAGAAATTTTGATCTCGTCCGCCGAGAATCTGGGGAGAAGACCCCAAGCACACAGCCGAAATAACTCGAGCCTTTCAATTTAGTTTTTACACAAATCTTCATTTATGTTTATGAATAAATACATTTATGTTCATAGTTTATTAGTACGAAGACGTCCGAAGCGGACGCGTGCACTGGAAGGGAAGTAACAAAAGCAGGACTGTAGTTCCAGTGCATTACAATAAACCCATTTGGAACTGACAGGAAATTAGACGGTAGCAAGATCTCAAGAGAATCCCCCAGAAACACAAAGACAGAGTGGGGTGACTGGGTTGGGACTAAAAACATGTCGATTTGCTCCCCAGAAGGGAAAACATGACAGGAAAATGGATGGAGACTGTGTCAAATGTATAATAATGAGCTATCTATCACTTTTTCTTTCCTCTCTCTACACACACACACACACACACACACACGCACACTATGGCTTCAGGTGACTCCATCAAAGGCAGCCGTATTCACCCACCTCCCCGGGTCAGAGTCAGCGTACCTTCAAAAGACGTTCGGCGGGCTGTTTGATGTGTCCTGACACCAGCCGTCTCACATGGAACCAGACAGAGTCGTGTTTGATCGCGCCTTTCCGTAGGAAAGGGTTTGGGAATTTAACATCGGAAAGATAGACTTGTTTTTGCTAACTATTAAATGTCACTGTTTTTAATAATGGTGGACATGTTGACGCATCGGAACCGCGAGCAACAATATATATATCATTAGGCACTGCTTTATTATAGTGTATTAGGTAAGATTAGTCTTTTTTTTTTCTTTTAGTCTTTCTTTTCTTTTAAATTAGGTCTCTAACGGTTAGGTGGGTCCGACATTTGAATTATTCCCACCCATGTTCATGAAGCCCCGCCCCCAGGATCGACGGTGGCCCAGCCCATCTCCGAGGTTATTTTTTACAAATAAGGAATAACAAAGAATCATCTACAGCACCTTTGACGTCGTGGTACGTCCGTCCTACCGTCCGAGCCTAACTCGCACCTGCATTCTGACCGATCCGAACACACCTCTGCCGCGGAGGTAATAACTCATATGAATCATCTCTTAGGTCTTTATTCATACCAACACTCATTTCAAGGGTTTTTTCCCCCCGGTGAGGAATAGTAGGAATAGTGTGTGAAGAAATAATAATTCTCACCATCATTCTGATGATCAATTTCACCTCATATTTAAGAAAAATAAAATCAATTAAACAGTACAGAGTGTGTTTTGAGTGTTTTTTTTAACGACCCGATGCGGATAATTTCCTATCACTTTTCACCCCATGGGGAAGATTTACTGAATCACAAAAGACAAAAACAAACAAACAAACAAACAAACAAACAAACAAAAACCCCATCGCCGTCCATAGCTACAGATTAGAGCTGCTGCTGAGCTGCTTATAGTGTCCAGATCAGTCCTAATGAGGAGGAGGTGATCTTCAGTGCTGTGTGGAGCTGCAGCTGTGCCTCTGTGTGTGTGTGTGTGTGTGTGTAATTGCCATCCTCCTAGACGCCTCCTCTCCTCACCTGCTCCTCAAGTGCACCCACACTTTATTAATACCACCAGTTTTATCCGTTATTTCCCAGATGCCTGCCACCTTCCTGACACGTCCCACGTATTCGGGTCCAAAAAAAAAACGTCTGCAGAGAAATCAAATATCAAACTGGAGT
The DNA here is from genome assembly GCA_024331685.1 of Stegophilus panzeri. Taxonomy (NCBI): domain Eukaryota; kingdom Metazoa; phylum Chordata; class Actinopteri; order Siluriformes; family Trichomycteridae; genus Stegophilus; species Stegophilus panzeri. The sequence goes on from JANDJT010000164.1 coordinate 2,600,461, forward strand.
CGATGACGCGATCTCCTTCATGAGAATTCCAATTACCAAGCGCCTGCGTTAAAAACAATAATCCCCCCGGCACGATCATTACATCCACGATGGACCTACATAATCCTTCGCGAGTTCTTCTTACTGGGAATATAAATAGATTCGGGGGACGGGGGGGGGCGGGACAGGGGGACAGGAGCGTACTCTTATGCATGTAAACGGGTCTGCTGTACGATTCGACATCCATCAGAAACGTCTGAATTATATATCATTAAACCAAGGCTTTTCGTCCATCTGAACGGTGTTGTTTACACGCATCCTGAATCCCATTTTACTTTTAAATTCAAATAAAATTGCTTTAAAAAAAAAATCATATGACGCAATTTTAAGTGATAATAAAATTTTTTTAAACAGAATACAGGTATGTTTTATGAAAGGGTTAATGACTCCAGAAAACTCAGAGACAAATAAAGTCGCATTACTCACAAGCTGTTTGAAGCGATAAACGTCGAGAGAAACATCGAAGACAAAACTGCGATTAGACCGAACTTCATGAAGCGTGTTTAAGCGCCTTTAGACGGCTTTTATTCAGGCCGTAACGTGTTATACAGACGTGTTCGTTCCTCACTAAGATTTTAGACGTGAACATGGATTTCCAGAGTATTATCTACTACTGGACACGACACAGGCGCAAAAATGATTTATTATAAGTACGTTAAGTGTACGCCGGTGAGGAGGACGTGAATGTAAATACTCTGACCGCACACGTGTGTTATGTTGTGGATAATGACCCGTACTCTCTATATCCTCCAGCTGGTCATACTCACATAGTTCAACTGCACACCGGTTCACTGTCACTGAATACAGGAGAGAGGTCCTTTCAATAAAAAAAAAAAAAATCAGCACAAATAAGAGAGGGAGAGGGAGAGAGAGACAGAGAGAGAGAGAGAGAGAGAGAGAGAGAGAGAGAGAGAGAGAGAGAGAGAGAGAGAGAG
>JANDJT010000164.1:2618705-2643679 GCA_024331685.1 Stegophilus panzeri
CAACAAACTAAACCACATCAAACTAAATTAAACACCTTTAATAAAGTTAACACTTCCAACTTTTTAACCCGATAAACATGACGTTAAACCTGTTTCTGTTCATCTATACAGAGGACACTTCAACCCCTGCAGGACACTTCAACCCCTGCAGGACAAGAGTGCAGAGTTTATTTATTGGAAACCGTACAGGAGTCCACGCAATAGGGCAGGTAGATGCAGGTGCAAGAGGAGATGAGAGTTCAGTAGCCTAACACAATAGGACATATGGTCATTTCTATTTAATTTGTTTTTAAATTTTGTTTGTGGGTAACAGTGGCCACTGGCGACTGGCAGAAAAAACATGGTCGCAAAATAAAAAAGTTAGTCGCATTGGAGACCATTTGAGTCGCCATCTGGAGCCCTGTAACGATGCGTCGTGACGCAAAAAATGGGATTAAGCGCGTCATGAGAATTCACATCATGGAAATCAGCACTGTATGAATTATGTACGTAATGCGGCTGTACCGTCTGAACGCCAGAGGTCCCAATCTGTGTAACCCAAAGAGATCAAATATACAGAGAGCATGCTGGTCACATGATCACGTTCTTTCTTGGACAGCCTGTGCCATTACCGACAATCATCTGAACTTACGAAGCGACAGATAGCTCAGACTGACACACATTATAGGTTATAAGGTTACAAAACCGCATTATAACTTAAAAGGAGCTCTTGAGTAGCTTTGAAACGACACGGAATTCGGGAAGTCGAAACATAGAAGCCGGGCATTTTAGCCGACTTTGGAGCTCTACTTAAACGACGTCTCAGGCACTGCTACGGAGATCATCATGTTTGATTGTCGTTTCCTCCGGGTCAGACCCTTTGTTTATGTATTTATTTATTTTTAAGATATACTGAACCTGTAGTATGCTTTGTTTGTAATATTGAACTTGATTGATTTCATTTAATACAAACAGAAATTGCTAATTGTTTTGAATTGTTTATGTTTAAAAAAGGGAGTCTTTTCAGTCATCATTTTTCTTCGTAAAAGTTTTGTTCAAAATATTATGTGAATCCAATGAATCGAGTCGTGACCGGAGTGTATTGTTACACCCCTAGCTGTTACTAGAAAAATGATAACATATCAGAACGAGCACATTAATACAATCCTGTGGTCTGAACTATAGCTGGAACCACTAATTCCAGCTTTAATCCACATCTTCAGATTTGAGCACTCGCCACTGTGTTATAATTCTAATTAGAATTATATATAACAAACAAACAAACAAACAAACAAACAAAAAAAACAAGTGCACAGTAATGCTGCAGATGGAAAGCAGAATGACGGCCCTGATGTCACACAAGCAGTCATCCAACTTACATCCAACTCATAAAAGTAAACTAAAGGAAAGTAAACATACAAATAAAATAAGCACGTTTAGCGCTGGTAAGGTGCAGTCTTGATCTTGGCTGCTTATAAGATTACCCAGAACACCAAACTCCTAGAACGAAGGAACAAACAAAGATGTTCCCTGATGTATTCACAAGGCGCGAGGGCTCCACTGGAACTAACAGGATTTGCTCTGCTCCACGTCCAACACTTTTTTTGACCTTCTTTGTCTTTCCAGAAACCCTCTGCATGTAGCAGATGATGTCTTTGGACACGACATGAAAAAGGAAGTACTAAACCGTTAGTAACGCCGCTGAGCTGTCAACGTCGTGAGAAAAAAACGTTTACCCTAAAGGTAGCGGTATACCAAAAACGGAGAACTCTCGAAGCATAGTGTCTCGACATCGTTTTGGCGAGTCCGGTAAATACCCAAACAACTTAATAACAAACCATCATGAAAGGATACAAACAAGCTGTACATCAGGACGGCTTTCTGTCACGTTTTTATTACCTTACTGCAAACACTGGCAGATCACTTCATCACTTCAGCATGGCATTTCACAATGGGCATTTAATTTATGGCAGGATTTCATAAAGCCAGCAAGATCTCCTGCCAAACTACACACCGAGAACAATGCCGCCTTAAAACCGAGCGCTGCTTGTCCGTATTAATAACGCTCTGTGGTGCAGTGCAGTGTTTACACATTATACACTACATACTACATTACCTCCGAAGATACTGACAACGATGACTTTACTCTTCTAGTGTTCATCTGAACAAAGCTATTAGATTTAGGACAGACGTGTTTCTTCCACGCTTCAAAAATGTCTAGGTTATATCTGGAACATCTGAAGGAATTCTTAAAGGTGGACTTCAGGACAGGTAATCGCTCAGGGCCTCGAATTTTGTTCAGATTGTTTTGATAGCTTGTTTGTTTTTGTTTTTTTAAAGTATACAGAGTACAGATGTCATACAGGTGTTCTTTGTATCCTGCGTGATGTAACGATGGTTTATCTAATTATTAATAGAAAGCTTGATCTAGCACTAGATCTAACATACAGACTAGAACACTTTCAGACAATTATCCTGGAGTTAACTCATCGTACTGATTGTTAATAAAGGCACCAGGGTGGCATAATGCCAATAAAGAGGGCCCCTTGGATTTTTTCTGCTGCTGTCCTTATAATCGGCTCAGGCGCTAATTATCTGAAGAACCTCTGAGGAAGAATGTAGAGGAGTTTTCTTTGGTGGTACAGGACCAGGAGTGGGGTAAATATCCATCCATCCATCCATCCATCCATTTTCTGTACTGCTTATCGTACACAGGGTCGCGGGGAGCCTTGAGCCTATCCCAGGGGACTCGGGGCATGAGGTGAGGGACACTCTGGAAGGGGTGCCAACCCATTGCAGGTCACAACTGCACACACACCCATTCACACACTACGGACAATTTAGAGATGCCGATCAGCCTACAATGCATGTCTTTGGACTGGGGGAGGAAACCTCTAAAGCACGGGGAAAACATGCAAACTCCGTGCACACAGGGTTGAGTTGAAGTGGGACTCAAACCCCCAACCCCGGAGGTGTGAGGCAAACATGCGAACCACTAAGTGGGGCAAATATGCTTTATTATTATTATTATTATTATTACAAATTAATAAAAAGGTAAACTGATGTACACCATGTCTACGGTAAAGTCAGCAGGACTATGTACGTCCAGCACAGCTGGACACCAAATCATGACAAACCACTGCACCACAGCATTCCTATATTAAAGAAGAGTAATTTATTTAGGGAGAGTGGTTCAGTGATTGATCAGAAGGTTGTGAGTTCTAATCCCAACACCCCCCAGCTGCCACCATTGGGCACTTGAACAAGACTTTTAACCTCCTTAACTTGCACAAATGTGTCCTGTCTCGTTGTAAGAACACGTCAGACAAATGAGTACTCTATATGCAAGTCATAAAACCTACTATACTACATACGAGTGTGTTATATTGAAGAAAGAAAAGAAAAGAAAAGGCAGGTGGAAACCCAACTGGCATTGAGATAAGACTTACCGAGAAGCCGGCCCAGAAAGGACAGGAATGCCTGACTCTGGGAGAGGTAGTAAGAGCCAAAGCGGCGAAGCTCACAGCCAAAATGAGACTCCCGAGCACCATCTGCGCCACACCGAGCGACAGCATGAGGCGAGTCCGCGTTCGGAGCTCCCTGAGCCGGGAAAGGCTGCGGGACAGCGCCGCCGGACTCAGAGAGCCGCCCCCTGCTCTCGGCATGGCGTTCACAGGCATGATTACGACGACAAAGGGATCGGAGTTCAACTCGAAAACTTCAATGCAGTACTTCCTAATTCAGAATTCAGTTCTCCAAGCACATGAAGAGCGGTGCGCAGCGTGATGTGAGTGCGCGCGGAGCATCCTGGAGCTCTCGCCGTGAACAAATTCGGGGGAGAAACGTTCTCCCTTAACGTTACACTGCTGTTTGTGCTGTCTCACCGCGCTGGTCTTCAGGTGTAAGACAAGACGAAGTATCTCCAAAGTAAATTTGGCAAGAATGTTATCCGGAGAAGGGGAGGGGGTAAAAATTTATTATTATTATTATTATTATTATTATTATTATTATTTTACAAGGCGCACTTTGGGGACGCGCGCACTAGAGGTGATCCATCAAATCCATGTCAGAGCGTCACGGTTCCTAAAGCGACCAATCGTCCTCCTTGGGTCATCATTGCTAATAAGTGACAAATAAAAGATGATGGAAACAAAATGTATAAAATAAAATACAATAATTAAAATGAAATTTAAGGCGCGCTTTTTTGGTGTTAGTGAGCTGGATGGTGCGTCCGCGTCCGTCAGGTGATGCAGTGTGTGTTAAAAGGCTGCATATGGCGCGTTTCTCTCTCTCTCTCTCTCTCTCTCTCTCTCTCACACACACACACACACACCACAGCACTGGCTTTGACACCAAGGACGCGAACACCATCTACCGTCACCCTCATCGATAGAAGAAAAACTGAGGAAAACTGAATGTGCGGGTTTACTGTTATTCACATTCAGCACATTTAGAAGACGCTTCTGGGATGTATAGGTCGTCCTGTGCCTCAAAGACATTCAATTGAGGACGGAAAGACCATGCTTTTTTATTTTTTGGTCAATATATTGTGTGTGTGTGTGTGTGTGTGTGTGTGTGTGTGTGTGTGAAACAATGTCATAGTAAAACAACAGGATATGTTATGGTAATTTTTTTTAAAAGGTAAGGCATGTTCCGAATTAGGTCCGTTTGACACGCATTTGTATTACGTGTGAAAATATCTTCTAAAATATCCCCGCCTAGAGGCCAAGCATGAGAACTGCACAATTGCGCTAGTGCTGGACGTGACACGTTTTTCATACAATGCGCTGAAAAATGCATCCAAATGTGTTCCGATAGCAGTGAAAAGAAACACGTGAAACCAACCACACAGTTCAACATACAAAAATAAAAAAGTACCAAAGTGTACTTTTCCTTATCAGTAAGAGTACCTGTTTTGTACACTGAGTGTGGAATTAAATTTTAGGGTAAAGCTTTAAACCGTACGTACAGGATTGCGTGGAGTTTTGTAGATTTTTCTGCTGCTTTTTTTTTTTTTTTTTTTTTTTTTCCAAAATCCTCGATGCAGAAAGCTACCTGAATTGGCGAAATCGCAGTTGCGTGAAATTGTTTTGCGCGGCCTTTCGCAGTGATGTTTGTGGGAAAATGAGACCTTTTAGCTGTAATCATGTTCGACGCATGTGAATCGATGGGGGCTTTGGTTAAAAGCGTGTTGTGATGATGTCACATGGCACGTTGTGATGACGTCACATGATGATTCTTGGCCCAAATGTGCGGAACGTCTGCAGCGACCACCCCCCCGCCCCCGAGAGCGTAAACTCTCGGTTTGGTCATTCCTTTTGACGACGGCGTTTAGTCAACTCCAGAATTTTTGTCACCCTTTGAGAAAACATTAAAATTAACTTATTTATTCATCTTCAGTAAAGCTCTTCAGGATCACAGTGGATCTGAAGTCCATCCCGGGAACACCTACCAGGACAGAAATGTTTCCTCATAGAATAAAGGAGATCAGCCGAGCTCTAAGTATGCCTGTGTTAGCAAGGAGGGTAGAATAATAATCTCTAAGGACTGAATTTAAGCAAGAAAAGCCCAAAGCAGATCTGTGCTCATATACTGAGAAGTGGATGGTGTTTGGTAGTGACGTAGATTGCTCCAGAGACTTCCCCTGATTAGCATCATGCTAACAGGAAACTCTATGCTCTATCTCTGCATTCTGTCCTTCTCGTCCTGCTCCAGTTAAGAAAAGTGACCCAACAACACACCGAGCTGGAGGCGGATGAGGAGGAAATGGATGTGCTGTGAGATTTGTCACTGTGCTATGCTTTGTCGCTGGGAGGGAGGTGATTTAACACACTTCAGACTCTCCTGCTGTCACTAAATGCTTCACTTTACCAGTGCTTTAGGGAGGAACACAGTCATATCACAAGAACCCAAAATTCATGTGAAATATAGGCAGAGAGAGAGAGAGACAGACACAGAGAGGGCTTCATCTCTTTTATGAAATGCATATGAAGTATGGACGGAGAGAAAGACACGCTACATTAATATGGAATATAGAAACAGCAGGAGATGGATGACGCTGAGACTCAATTTCTCTGCATTCAAAAAGGCTGCACGAGCCCTATTTATATGTCTCTCTGTCATATACTCTTAAGGGTTCTTCTTTTGCTGGTTCTTCTAAAGTTGTAGAACCCCTCAACGAAGTCTTTTCCTATCAGAAAGGGTTCCGAGCAGAACATAGAGAACCAAGCGAAGAACAGGGATTAGCAAGAATGCTGACTAGGAGTCTCTCTGCCATACACTTTCTAAAAAATGTAGAACTCTGAAGGGTTCTTCGGTTGTCCTTCCATCAACTGAGTGTTTCAGTATCGGAAATGGTTCCAAGTAGAACATACAGGGACAACCGAAGGACACTGATTAGGAAGAATGCTGATTAACAGACAACATCTGCCATATATTTAAAAAAAATAATAATAATTTTAAAAAAAATAGAAGTCTTAAGGGTTCTTCGGTTGTCCCTCTATGTTCTTCTGTTGTAGAACCCATCAACGAAGTCTTTTCCTATCAGAAAGGGTTCCGAGCAGAACATAGAGAACCAATCGAAGAACACTGATTAGGAAGAATGCTGATTAAGAGACTATCTGACATATATTTTTTTAAAAATTAGAAGTCTTAAGGGTTCTTCGGCTGTCCTTCTATGTTCTTCTGTAGCAGAACCCATCAACTAAATGTTTCACTATCAGAAATGGTTCCAAGTAGAACATACAGGGACAACTGAAGAACAGTGATTAGGAAGAATGCTGATTCTGCCATATACTGTAAAAAAAAAAAAAAAAAAATAGAAGTCTTAAGGGTTCTTCTGTCACTGTCCCTCTATGTTCTACTGTTGTCGAACCCATCAACGAAGTCTTTTCCTATCAGAAAGGGTTCCGAGCAGAACATAGAGAACCAAGCGAAGAACACTGATTAGCAAGAATGCTGACTAGGAGTCTCTCTGCCATACACTTTATAAAAAAATGTAATACTCTGAAGGGTTCTTCGGTTGTCCTTCCATCAACTGAGTGTTTCAGTATTGGAAATGGTTCCAAGTAGAACATACAGAGACAAGTGAAGAACACTGATTAGGAAGAATGCTGATTCTGCCATATACTTAAAAAAACCCCCAAAAAACAGAAGTATTAAGGGTTCTTCTGTCACCGTTCCTCTATGTTCTACTGTTGTAGAACCCATCAACTGAATGTTTTCTTATCAGAAAGAGTTTCAATTAGAACCTTTTTTTTTTTTTTAAGGAAACTAACAACTCTTGGGTATCCAATGCAATCTTAAAGAAGAACCCTGTACTGAGTACCAGCGCAGTTTATCTAAATGTCAAATACCTGACAGGTTCTAGCTATTAAGAAGAAAATAACTGACCATGATTTGGATTTTAAAAGTTCATAACTTCCACAAAAAAAGGGTTCCATTTGCAAGGAAAAACTTTGTTGTGGGGAACCTTTAAGGTTTCCTCCAGAGAGACAACCTTAGAACCATAAAGAGTTCAAACATGTTTAGGAGTGTATGACCAGAGGAAGCGTGTGAATGATTGGTTTGTTTATTTATTTATTTAGTATTAGTGTTGTTGTTTCCAGTACAATGTAGATGTGGTGTCGCTCAGTGTATTTAGCTCAATGTAAATCGCACGGTTTTAGCGAAACGCTGCTAGCGGTCTGGCTAACGTTCCGGTTGTCTGAGACAGCAAGTGTCGGTTTTAATTTCAGTTCCCCGATGTGTTATATTGCATTTGTGCATTGTGTGCCACAATTTATAAATGTCGAAACGTTAAACGCTTTCTTGCAGAACTTGCAGCGTCACATTTCTGTGTGCTGTGTCTGCAGCTTTTATTTTTCAGACCATTTAAGTTATACTGCCAATCAGTGAGGAGTTTCACGCTAATACAAAGAACCTGCTGATATGTTTTGCGTTTAGTGCCGACATCGGAATAAAGGCTAACGTCCGACTCTTTTCGGAAAAGTCAAGCATTTTCATTTCATGGGAAATCAAATCAAAAGTCTTTAAAGCTTGTGTTGTAACTGTAACATGACATATAAAGAGAAATACACAGCGTTGTGCCAGCTTCCTGTAACTCCATTTTTGGCCTGGGTCGAATAGAGCAAAACAGACAGACTGCTTATATAACGTTAAGTCATAAATACATCATGATTTTGGACAGTGATCATGCTCTAGGCAAAGCCTTACAGATCATGATTGTTTGGAGCTGATGGATCTTACTGATCTTCTCCTGCTATTTACCGTCATAATAAATTGCATTAAAAGGGCTCAGAGTGAAGGACAGAGACAGTGATGAGGTGGATGGATTACAGCTTCTCTGCTCTTCTCGAAATGCAGAACTGCCAGAGTATTGCCACAATATGGCCTGTAATATAATATAACATAACGTCTTCCAAACTGCTCCAGAAGCTTTGAGCGCAGATCATCATAGGCCTCAGATAAGGCACAATAATTCATCTTTTAATTAATAGCGATGTGGAATTGAGCCTCTGAGGGCAGTAGGGCTCGATTCATCAGGCTTATCTCCAAACTGAGAGATGTCGCATGCATAATTCTGCAGTGTCTTTCTTTCTCTCGTTCTCTTAGACAGACGCTCCCACAGGTTCAGAGACACGAATGCCAGAGCTGTTGGCAGACGAGCACCCACTGCTGATCGAATGAGTCAGCACATACACACACACACACACACACACACACACACACACACACACACACACCATCATTTATCACAAGAGCTAAGATTTAACGCCCACGCATCGTAAAATTAAAGTACGGCTGAGTCCATTCCCAGAACCGTTTCTCTGTCTGCTAGATCAGAGGCAGAGCAGTTTCGAGTCTAGATGGCGAGAATTCTGAGCATAACTGCATTTGTTGGAAATATCTCGTTGAGGTCAAAATTACAGTCATGACACAGCATGTTTTTCCAAAATTACTTCAAACATCAGTTTCTGCATGAACTTGAAAATATTATAAAGATGCGTAAATGGCTAACCATCAAGTGCCCATTGACGAGCTAAGATCAAATACACAAAATACAAAAGATACAAAATATGCATTTCAAATCACAGTTATATAACAGGGACTAATCATATCTGGGGACTTAAGTCTCTAATTCACTGATTTGCGAGATGACATCAACGATTACAACTCGTACATTGGGACTCAAAATTAGACTCGGACACTACAGCTTGGGACTCTGGTCTTGACTCGGACTGAATGGCTTTGGAATGTGGACTCAACTCTGACTTTTATTTAAGACTCTGCACATACATTTCCAACATTTGGTAGACTTTGTTTCTCCACAAAAATAAAGCTTCAGGCTAGTACAACTTGCACTCTACAGTTTAAGACTCTGGTCTCAACTATGACTCCATGACTTGGGGGTCTGGACTGGACTCAGGCTTTTCTTTCTGGACTGCTTCTGGCGTGAACTCAACACTTTGGGAATCCGGTCTTGACCATGACTCTACAGCTAGAGACATTGGTCTAGACTCAGACTCTAGGGTATGAGATGCTGGTCTAGAGTCAGACTCTAGGGTATGAGATGCTGGTCTAGAGTCGGACTCTAGGGTATGAGATGCTGATCTAGACTCAGACTCTAGGGTATGAGATGCTGATCTAGATTCAGACTCTAGGGTGTGAGATGCTGATCTAGATTCAGACTCTAGGGTATGAGATGCTGGTCTAGAGTCAGACTCTAGGGTATGAGATGCTGGTCTAGAGTCAGACTCTAGGGTATGATATGCTGGTCTAGAGTCAGACTCTAGGGTATGAGATGCTGGTCTAGAGTCAGACTCTAGGGTATGAGATGCTGGTGTAGACTCACACTCTAGGGTATGAGATGCTGATCTAGACTCAGATTCTAGGGTGTGAGATGCTGATCTAGACTCACACTCTAGGGTGTGAGATGCTGATCTAGACTCAGACTCTAGGGTATGAGATGCTGATCTAGACTCAGACTCTAGGGTGTGAGATGCTGATCTAGATTCAGACTCTAGGGTGTGAGATGCAGATCTAGGCTCAAATTCAGTGGATTGGAACTTTGGACTTGACTCAACTCTGACTCTATGGCTTGAGACTCTAGTTTAGACTCAGACTCTAAAGCTTGGGACTCTCAAGTTAACTTTAATTGTACCACCTGAGATGCTGGACTTGATTCAGACTCTATGGCTTCAGACATTAGTCTAGACTCAGTCGATAAGGTTTGAGACAGTGGTCTAAACTCAGACTCTATGGCTTGTTACTTTGGACTCGAATCGGACTCTATGGCTTGAGACTCTGGTCTAGATTCAGAGTAGGTTTGGGACTCGACCTGATCTATACAGCTTACGAAGCTGGACTTGATTCACACTCTATGGCTCAGGACACTCGTCTTAACCTGTCATATAAAGCTTGGGAATTTGGACTCTACCAGTACTAAATGGTTTGAGAGTTCGGACTTGATTCAAACTGTATGACTTGGAACTCTGGACTCGACTTGGACTCTATTGCATGGGAGTCTGGAACCGATTTACACTTTGAGACATATGATGGTCATCTCAACCTGGACTATATAGCTTGACGCTCTGGACTCGACTCAGACTAAATGGTTTGGGACTCTGGACTTGACATAGACTCTACTGTACAGTTTGCAACTTCGGTCTCAACTCTCTGACTCGGGACTCTCTTCTCAACCTGGAGATGAGAGGTTATGTACTCTAGCACTGGGGTGTCAACTCTTACTCCATGGCTAGAAAATCTTGACACAGTGGCTTGGGTTTCTAGACTCAACTTGGACTCAGTGGAAAACCCATCTAATGTTAAAAGATTTGACACAGATCTATTTAAAGAAACCAAAATCACCTGGAAAACATCATAAAAGAGCTAATGCACAGTATACTGTATCCTGTCACTGCCCAGATGTAAACTCTTACGATGAGTTGATTAGCTGGTCTTTCTGTTTTCGGCCTGGCATTTGGAAATTTTGCCTTATTTTTTGACTCTTGCACTTGGACTTCTCATTTTGTCACGTCTTTGCCAAAGCCCTGGGGTATGTCTGAGTCGAGCGTCCTGAGTGATGTCGTATGCTACAGGCTACAACATCATCTGGCTAGACGTGTGCTGAGGTCAGAAAGAGGTCACTGTTTTGGCCGTCAGACTGAATATACTGCTCTCTCTCACACACGTACACAGCTAATTACTTAATCGAGAACAATGTTCATCTGCACTTGGTCTACGGTGAACCTCTTGGCTGGTGCAAAGCCTGAAGAAGCACAGTACTCGGTAAAAGCCAATTGAGGATTAAACCCTGGCTTAGAGGGGGATTATAGTAATGGAACAGAGGGTCTGTAATCACAGCTGGAGCGCTGAGCTGAAAACAGCCTAGACTTAGAACACGAAATGTGCATGGTGTATGGAGTTTCTGGGATATGCCACAACATACAAACCAAATATTTAATCATAATAATTAATAATGAAAGACACTCAGAAAGACTGGAACACAGAAAATTCATTTTTCATTTCATTTTCAAACTCAGTACTAGTATATAGCTAGTAGTATGCTATATACTATATACTAGCTATATAGTATGTACTGTATATTCTGTTATAATTTGTTTAATATCAATTATAAACTATTTAAAAGTAGCTTTAAATCACACACAACAGGTTAGGAGATCATCCTGTATCTAGAAGGGTCTGAAATGAGTCTGAATCTTATATTATTTTCTACTTAAACTATGTCCTAAATTTTTATTAAGAAATAATTAACGGATAAAAACCGTAATCGTTGGGAAATTTCTGCGGTATGAGAGGAATAAAACACTTCGGGACGCGCCTTTTTTTGGAAGATAATCCACTTTGGAGTGGTAACAGTAACGCCGTTACTCATCAAAACGCCCCGTTGTTGATTATTTTCCTATAAAAGCACACCCTGTTGCGTTTTATTCTTTGCACGATATCAGAAACCTTCCCAGGAGTACTCTAACTTCTACTAAATCATTTCCGTGTCTTTACTTTTACTTAAGACGTGTTTACTATCGGGTAGGCTAAATTCAGCTAAAGATATTCCAGCTCCAAAGGGAGGCTGAAGGACTAAAGCTAAACGTTCGTTCTTATTGTCTCCAAGTCTCCAGTGCTTCACTCATTCATTTGCAATGTGACTGGACTCGGTTCAGTCCCATTAAAGTCATCCATCTTGCCTATATCACTTAAAGCAGCTGTAATCGCTCAGCCGGAGCTAAGAAGCAAAGCTCGTCTGTCTGAATTAAGCTTTCTGTCTATTATTTCCCATGACGTTAGGCTTCTCCAGGAACCCGGCTATCACTGCTAGCGGGAAAGACGTTCATTTATATAGGAACGTCACGTGCTTTAGATTTGCGCTACTTCCATCAGGGTGTCGCAATGAGCTCACTAGACTTCCTCCTCCATCCACATCAACACACACGGTGCAAATTCATGAAAAGCTGTGTAATAAGGTCACCTTTTATGTCTTCCCAGTGTGTGTGTGTGTGTGTGTGTGTGTGTGTGTTTCTTCCCCGGTGAGACTGCTACGTTTATTTCAAATAATACAGCTCGTAGACGAGGATCGGTAAACCTCAGCGATTTCATTTTGCTTGAAGAGCGCTCGAATTATTTTTGAAGGTGCTTCAAGATCTCGACTTGGATCAAGAGTCATCTCTTAAGGATGCTTCATGCTCATCTGCAGCTTGTGATACTACTGTAAGATCCAGGTCTTGAAGAATGCTGAGAAAAAATCTGGAATGCTTAAATAGAGTAATATATGATGAGGAAAATGACTAGTCACAGAGGATGTCCCAAAACCTTTAGATGGCAATAAGATGAATGATGACCATGGCAACTAAAATACAGAATATGTGCAAGGGAAATCTCAAACACAATGTGCTCGGATTTGCCCAGATAATGATCTACCAAGTACATTTAAGTGTTCATTCAAGTTCTTAAGTCGGGTACAGAGTTACGCTTGTATTTACTCAGAGGGAAATTCCTAAAATATGTTCTTGAGAACATCTCGGAACAAACATGAAGACATCCATCAAGGTGAGAAATGCATCACTTCATCCACTGTCCTTCATCCCGCCATCCCGAGCTGTCTGTATGGAGGACATGGTGGTAAAAGCAGTGCACTGTTGAACGCCGCTGAGACTTGGGCATCGGCGCTGAGAGTCCAAACCACAATTTAGCTCTGTTTACGAGCAATTAGCTCATATATTTTAATAGACATGTGGATCAGACTCCTGGAAAACCTTTTAATGGAGGAGACACTAAGATTTAAGGCTGATTTATTTATACTTGCTGTGTACACAAGATGGCCGCCGCTTATATCCTGCAGTTATTTGGTGCTTCACTTCTGCACGTTTTCAGAAATTAACGTGACGCGTCCATGTGGTGGAAGATCAACCGAAATAGCGGAAGCCGTACAGCACCGTGTGACACTGAATAAACAAACAATGTTGTGTCTCAAACTGTATAATCATGTACTATCTATAGATTATTATTGAGTACAAACACTACCGTCTTTCCTGTTACAGTTAGTGTTTGAATTTGAAAAACCTCTTAAACCTACTGAAAGGTCTGTTTTGAGCAGCAGTCTCCTGGATTTTCTAGATTAATCAATATTTTAAAATTTAATCTGAGGGTTTTTGATTTGAGATGCAGATCATGACAACAGTCACGACGACGGCAGAAAGGAACGGGGCTCCGTTCATCTGTTTAACTTGGCTGTGCAGGTTACAGTTCCGACTTGGAAATCAGATAGACGGGTGATGTTTTGGCTCTGACTTGCCATCTAGCGGATGCTGATATTCATCCTCCAGATTTACATAAGATACCCAAGAAAGTATGTGAACAACGCCACTCGCGTAGCAGCTGCGCGCACGTCCGTATGTACACGTGGTGAACGTGAAGTATATTGGCGTGGGACAGAAAATAAGAACACACCATGCAAAATTTCTTTCATTTCTACAATAAAAGATGGTGTTTAAGCCATCCCTGTTATCCCTGTTTCTTAAATATAAATTATAACCGACTTTCCACCAAAGACTAGACGCTCTGACTGATCGTGAGCTAGATACTGTGTTCCTGAACCTAGATTGTAATCAAGTAATCCTATACTGACACAAACCACTCACACTTCTACATCTAATCATCTAATGAGCAGATTTAGCTAGACAACTACTCAGAAATGCTACTGAAGTTACTTAAATGAACATTTTATTAGTTCTATTAAAGATTTTTGACTCTATAATGTATTTAAGACTGCCGAACATTTCTGATAAATAAAAGATAATTAAAATGAGTACAAAGTCTGTGACCGTAATTCAAAAATTACTCTCCTCCTCCACTAATGCGGCTCATCAGATCGTGACGTCAGCCGTGGAACAGGACTCAGACCGCGACACGCCCGAGCTGTACCACCCTTGCTCTTTTTAACACACTACCTGCCTAGCAGACGTCACGTTCCTCAGGGCTTTCAATGTTACCATAGCAACAGTAATAGACAAAAGAACGTGTCAGTCCATGGCAGTAATGCAATCAGAGTTTAAATGAATGAATGAATGCACGACATGGTGTTATAGCAAGTAGAGTTGCCGTCTCCCAAAAACATTCCAGTAGGTGCACTTGGAAGGTGTGAATGAGTGTGTGCAGGGTTTCTTGTGATGAGCTGGTGTCCAATCCATGGTGTCCATGGTTACTGAAGATCAGCTGAATTCATCATTAAACTGATTGATTGATCGATTGTAGATGCAGATGAATGTGAGAGTGAGACATGGGGTTGTACATTTTCCCAAAACCTCAGACAACACAAGAGTGAACTGTAGAGTGAGTGTTATAGATTTAACAAGCAAAAGTCTGTATGTTGACTGATTTAACAATACGTACAGGATTTCGCAGAGTGTTTTTGTGATTGTCGCGGCCAAACATGCTTATTTTTTTTTGATGCGTTTTTTTTTTGTTTTGTTTTTTTTTCTCCAAAATTTGCAGAAAGAGTACTCGAATTGGTGAAATCGCAATGGCACGAAATAGTTTTTCGCAGTGAATTGTTGGTAGACGAGACCTTTTAGCTGTGCTCATGTTCGGCGCACGTGAATCGAAGAGGTCTTTGGCTGAACGCGCGTCGTGATGACGTCACATGACTCGTCCTCGGCCCGAACCTGCTGAAAATCTGCGGTAATTTTGAAAAATTCCACGCTCCTCCGAGTTTGCTTGATTGAAATCCTGGAGGAACTGCTTTTTAAAATCAAATCCTTGTATATTTAAACCCGTGTTTACAGCTGGTGCTGTGAGCAGCCGTGCAGATTTGACGTCGCTCCCTGAACTTGGAGTTGAAGAGACGCGTCTCAAGTTCCCCAGTAGTAATTCCGAGTTGAGTTGAGTTGAGTTAATTCTGGGGGGGGGGGGGTTTCTTAGTTTTTTCCAAGTCGGAGATTAGGAATTACGGAGTTATGGAGATACGACCTCTAGTCGGATGCAGCAGTAGATAAGATAAGACAAGATAAGATTTTACTAGAACTTTTCCTAATCCCTCATGAGGAAAAAAGTGTTACTGCAGCATGAAAGTAATAACACGTTGTGCGAGAAGGTAGATAAATAATTTTCTCGCACCTGTGCTGAGAATTCACTTTTATACACGGATATTTACGAGGTTCTGGGCCACTAATATGCTCTAAACCTCCAGCAGCCAGCTGGTGTCATTATCACAGTCAGACGATCGGGAAGGGAAACTGCTGTGTTGGGGTTATTTCATCAGGAATCAGTAATCGTGCCAAATTCGAACCTCATTTATGCATCTGTCCTCTAATCTCCATGGCAAACAAACTGCGTGACAGGGAATCATCGTCACTCTCATGCAGCTCTCTACTTTGTTGTGATGCAAACGCTAGATGAGAGTTTTATTCAGCTTCAAAAGTCTCAAACAAGCAATCATACACATGTGCTGACTCGCCTTTAATCCCGTCAAAGATTTCATTGATGTGGTTTTTTTTTTTTTTTTCTTCTTCCAGCCTGATTTTCTGGACTTTGACTAAATTACCCAATCCAATGAGATCCACGTCATTGAGCAAAATCGTAGTTAAGATTATTCGCCTGAGTCAGGCGTGGGTAAACCGAAACCAGGTGTCTTGTTATGCTTCACACACATGGTAGAGATTTAATCCGTTTTTTGTTTTTTTTCCCTCTTTACTCACCACCAGAGAGAGACGTCTTTTTCCATGACACGACTCCAATCAGACATGACAGCAGCACCTGTACTGAGACAAAAAAACCCAATTTCTTTTGTCAGGAGTTGGACTCCATTATAACTCTGCTGACACGGATGGAAAGGATGCTGCTATAAAAAGTATATATATATTTTTATTTTTTTAAGTATTTCTTGCTAAAATGGCAGTAACTTGTCCCCATGCAGCCAGGGGGCCCCGAGGGAACGTATGCAGGCTCTGCTACACTAATGATATAACTGTTGGTGAAAATAGAGTGAATATATTTACCTATTACTCTTAATTAAGTAAAAATAGACAAACAAATAACTTTTGTGCTCAAACACTCCTGCTCCTGAATCTCCAGGTGCACCAAAGTGACACAAAGGATTACGGGATACATAAGGCACCGACGGATATATCCTTCATAAACACACTGCCTTTAAAAGGCAGCATTACTTTAAAACATTTGACGCCCTCCTGCCACAAATACTTAGCAATTAGGGAGCATGGTATACGTTTCAGACACACAGTGTCTATTGGTAATAAAAATAAATAAATAATTTAACAATATGGAGAACTGTATTCTTCAAGAAATGGTTTCAAAAACTCTAGGCTCAGGAAATCTAATAGGAAATAGGTTACCTGGGGAATCCCCCTGTCCTATCACATGACAGCTACTAAATTGGGGCTGTCTGCCCTCTTCCTCATACATGAGTGAGTTCACAGATGCTCGTGATTGGCTAGTCTTTGTGATTGACAGGCGAGAAATGCCATCCCTCCCACCCAAACAGCACGGCCCTCGCTCCCGTCCATAAGGTTTTATTTTATTGGAAAAAATATAGATGTAATTAGAAAAGACCCATCTAGATCACTGTAATCAGGCCACAACAAGCTCTTCTTCTTCCTTGATGTTTTTGGCTGTTGGCAGACCAGCTTAAGATGCATTAGCGCCACCTACTGACCTGGAGTGTACAGTGGAGACTTTGGGAATTCTAAATGGTCAAATTAAACTATAAATTCCAGTGTCTTTCAAAAAACTTAACCCTTGTGCGTCAATTTAAAAAAGTTCCATAGAGGTCCATAGAAGACAAAAATGTCCGTGTCCAAAAACTGTCATAAAAATATTATATATGTTTTTTCCACTTTCACTCATATTGATTTTTAAAAAAATTTTTTTACCAGCATCAGTTCTGATTATAATTACCAAACATTCATTCATTTTCAGAATTTTAACCCTTTAAATGCCGGTTTCTTTACATAATGCAAAAATCTTCAAAGCTCTGGAACCTTCTTTCACTCGTATACATGGGGTGGGATTTGTGATTTCCATTATAATATCATTTCTTTCCTTCAAACTGTTCACACACACACACACACACACACACACACTCACACACACAATTATATCTGCATCATTTATTCAGTTGGTCTGCAGCGCTCTATAATGCAGCAGAATCAGAAAAAAGGAAAAGCATGGATTTTCCCCAGAGACTAACCCTGAGAAAATACTACACATTTCAGAATTTAAAAAAAAAATAAAAAATTATGTTTTGAAACCTTGTCAACAAAATAAAAGCCTATTAAGACAGAATGCATGATTTTATACTTAAACATCACGGGGATTAAACATTGCAGTTTGAATGGGTTTCAATGGGGACATTTTTGTCCTTAACGTAAATAATTTGTGTACCTAGTTTAAAATAGATTTATGAAAGCAAATGAGGGTGGATATTAAAATTCCAATAAAAGCACACTTTTTGCTAAATTTATGCTGTTTGCATTCATACAGGGTTTTTTTTTTTTGTTTGTTTTTTTTTAAATAAAAAGACAAAAATGTCCATAAGAACACACAAGGGTTAAAGACATTTTTTGCCAACTAGTTCCATCGTACTTTACTGTAGTAAATGTACTCTAATCTCACCTTCAGCATGAAATCTCAACAATCTCATCTCCACCGAACAAGTGCACTCACCTTTAATAAGTCAGTCATTTAGAGTCTCATTACAGTCTGAGAGATTAGACGGAGCATGTGCTTAATTTTTCCTCATTAATTTGCTAAAAATCTGTCAACTGTAATAAAACCATATCTGTTGCCGATGTATTCTCAGCAACATTGATTATTTAATATGCAACATTTACAAACATAATATTTGTACACTCCAGAATTTCTATATTGCAATACGGATATGACTGCACCGTGTTTATCTCGGTTTTCCTGCACCGCACAATGCGGGCCTGGAGACGAAAACAATCTGATTTAAATGATAATCTGATGTTGTTGTGAGAATTTTTCTGCAACAGGAAGAAATGAACTTTTGTCCTCACAGGGAGATGAATTTTCTCCTGCTTTTGTGAATTATTCAGCTGCAGTGGTGGGTGAGGAAGAGAGAGAGAGAGAGAGAGAAAGGCAGAAAGAAAGAAAGACAAACCAACCCACACTGTCTCCTGGCATTACAAGCTTCATGCATCAATTACACACACACACACACGTGTGTATAGGTAGCAACTGCTCCCCTAAGATGATCCTAGAACCCGTAGGGAGATGTGCAAATTGAAGAGACTGTAGCTGCCCCTCGTATTTCGTTTTCATCCCAAACCACCATTTAACGCTCCCTACAGACCAACCGTTTCTCCACAAAGCAAGTAAACACACTCACTCACACTTTATGGAGAAAACACTGCTCAGACAACATGGTGCACAAGCTGAGGACAAAAAGACATATTTTACATCATAAGGTTAGCCTGTATATTAGTTATGTGTCATGGACATCGAAAGTGGACTCGTGTTAAGGGAGGTGATTATTAATATAGATGAAAATAACTCTTTTTAGTAAAGTACAGACACAACACCACAATGAGATTAACATAGGAAGGCTTGGTGTGTTTGTTTAATGCTCATCTCTAGTGCCAAATAGATTTTTTTTAAAAAAAATAATAAAATAAAATCCCATAAAAAGTTGTTTGTTTAATTAGAAGGCAGATTAAGACTTTAATGAAACAATTTCCGACACAGATTTGCAAAGAAGAACAATCAGCTATCAAAATATATTAAATTTTGTCTTCGAGATTAAAAAAAAAAAAAAAAAAAAAACAGAGGGAGAGAGAGAGAGAGCCGAGTCAAAGAGCTGATGAGAAACCAAAAGAGTCGACTCATTGGTCAATGAGTCAAATGGTTTGAAAGTACTGAACCGAATTTAATTAGCATTCAGAGCTACTACTTAGTGATAAAGATCATGAGAACGTATAAAATAATAGTAATAAAATACTTAATCCGTGTGAAGTCTAACGAAAACACGACTGTGATTGCGATTCGGTTGACTCTTACGTCAGATGTGATTCAGAGATCCGTTTGCCAATTAACAATTAAGACATTAAACTGATACTACATTCAAATACGGCTGTATTTTCATGAACATTCACAAACAGCGCACTTGTGTGGCATTCAACACTTGAAAAGTTAATGTTTCATTTAAATAATAGCTTAAATTCAAAAGGTTACACATAATAAGCTGTTTATGTTTCTAATTTAAACAAACCCCACAGGAGTTCGGTTAGCGGTTAATGCTAAACATATGCTAATTACAATTACTTTTTGGCCGTATAAAGCTTGTTTTGTTTTGTTTTTTTTAATTATTATTAAGTAATTTACCAACACACCTGAGAGAAATGTTGATATTCCTGATGGGTTTTTCTCATTTTCGCTGTCATTCTACCTTCATATTCAAATTAAATACCTACATTTCCACTTGCTTTCTGAAGAAAACGTTAGCCTCAGCTGTTAGCTAGTTGCTTGGCAGCCATCTTGATTTTCAGTTGCCTAGCAACAGTGTTCCCACACGTCCAGTGATAAAAAACACACCTGGATGTAATACTAATAATATTATAACACTATTACATGAACTAATATATAATATAATATAATAATAATTAATCGTCAATATAATGAATGAATATAATGAAAAATGTTATGCATCTGCCATAACATTAAAACCACCTGCCTAATATTGTGTAGGTCCCCCTCTCCTTGTGACACCAAAACAGTTCTGACTCGTCGAGGCATGGATTCGACAAGACCTCTGAAGGTGTGCTGTGGTATCAGGCACCGAGACATTAGCAGCAGATCCTTTAAGTCCTGAAAGTTGTGAGCTGGGACCTCCATGGATCGGACTTGTTGCTCCAGAACATCCTACAGACGCTCGATCGGATTGAGATCTGGGGAATTTGGAGGATGAGTCAACATTTTGAACTCTTTGTCATGTTCCTCAAACCGTTCCTGAACAGTTTTTGCAGTGTGTCAGGGAGCATTATCCTGCTGAAAGAGACCACTGACGTTAGGGAATACCGTTACCATGAAGGGGTGTACTTGGTCTACAACAATGTTTAGGTAGGTGGGACGTGTCAAAGTGGCATGATGCCAGGACCCAAGGTTTCCCAGCAGAACATTGCCCAGAGCATCACACTTCCTCCACCAGCTCGCCTTCTTTACATAGTGCATCCTGGTGCCATCTCTTCCCCAGGCCAGCGACACACACGCACCCGGCTGTCCACACGATGTAAAAGAAAACATGATTCATCAGACCAGGCCACCTTCTTCCATTGCTGCATGGTCCAGTTCTGATGCTCATGTGCCCATTGTCGGAGCTTTTGGTGGTGGACAGGGGGTCAGCATGGAGACATGTGACCGTTATATATATATATATATATATATATATATATAAATAAAATGCAAGTGAGTGTTCAATAAAAAAAAAAAAAGAAAGGAAAAAGAATAATTTACATCAGCAGTTCAGAATTAATACAGCCCCCTTCCAAGCTGAAAATAAGGTGAGAGTTTGTGGAAATAAATTGTTTCGAATGTTGTTTTGTGTTTGTGTTTATTAGCAGATGAATGTCCAGGCCTGAAAGTAGAAGCATCAGCTCTTAAATGATGATCAGAGCACAAAGCACAAAGAGCACGGAGAGGAGCTCATCAAATTTGCATGGCAAAGAAGAAAGAAAACACATAAATCACCCCTGAAGCTGGTGCGCAGAAACAACCGCCGGGAGCAGAGACACCTCAGTCGTGCTGTTATGTTTTAGTATTTAATTTAACATATTTACATTTTATAATTTTATATATACACATTATACTTTTTTTTTTACATCAAGTTTTTTGCTTGAACAGATGTATAGTTTTACGGATATATTTTTCGTTTATGTATATAACTAGAAGTATTACTAATTTTAAATGATTAAAATGATTTTAAATTGTAATACTTGTTTCTGATAGAAATTTATATCTAAATATATAACAACGGTCTATAGTATAAATCAAATTATTATTATTATTATTATTACAGCATTTCTACTCATGTTTATAAAGAGGCAGGTTTATTAGACATGAAACTCTAACACGGTTAAAGAGGAACATTACTGTTGCCCTCATGGACACGTTTTAATTCATTTCCTGTACAGACAATAACAGATACTTAAAATAGGAAATGAACAGGAAATTTAATTTCAGTTTCATCCTTATGCTGGAAAACAGTGATAATCATCTAAAGGCTTTAGAGTACGGTCTCGATCACTGTATCTTTAAATAAAGCCATCTGAATTCATGTCCCCTCTTATCTTCCTGCCCAGACTGCACACGAATATATCGATGAGGAAAGATAGACTATCTGTAGAAGATAAGGACAAACTAGTTTGTGAAAGGAGCAGACGTCTCTCTCTCTCTCTCTGAACTCTGTACGGATTTTTAGAAGGTTGCTGCTGAAATGTTTTATGAAGCTGCTTTTACACTTGGTGGGTTGTTTTTTTTTCCTCCACAACATTTACTTTTTTATAAATAATCCTACAGGAAGCGGCCACGACGAGGGGGAAATGAGGTGACTTTTTTGAACTTCCAAAAATTTACAAAAAGTTCCACTTAAATAAAAAAAAATAAAAAAAGAAGCTCAGTGTGACATCACAAGCTTAAAAAAAAACAAAACTTTTAGAAGTTGGAGTGCAATTCAGAAAAACAAAGAGGAGGACATGTGGAGCCATTCCCAGTGCATTCCTGCCTTATGTTTAGTGTTATATCCAGATCAACTCCAGATCTACAGTTAATCAGGAAGGAAGGAAAGTAGGAAGAAAGAAGAGAAAGAAAGAAAGTGGGGGAGGAAGGAAGGAAGGAAGGAAAGTAGGAAGAAAGAAAGAAAGTGGGGGAGGAAGGAAGGAAGGAAGGAAAGTAGGAAGAAAGAAAAGAAAGGAAGAAAGAAAGAAAGTGGGGGAGGAAGGAAGGAAGGAAGGAAAGAAAGGAAGAAGGAAAGAAAGAAAGTGGGGGAGGAAGGAAGGAAGGAAGGAAAGAAAGGAAGAAGGAAAGAAAGAAAGTGGGGAGGAAGGAAGGAAGGAAGGAAGGAAGAGAGAGGGGGAGGGAGGAAGGAAGGAAGGAAGGAAAGGAAGAAAGAAAAGAAAGGAAGAAAGAAAGAGGGGGAGGAAGGAAGGAAGAAAGGAAAGAAAGGAAGAAGGAAAGAAAGAAAGTGGGGAGGAAGGAAGGAAAGAAAGGAAGGAAGAGAGGGGGAGAAAGGAAGGAAGAGAGGGGGAGGAAGGAAGGGAAGGAAGGAAGAGAGAGGGGGAGGAAGGAAGGAAGGGAAGGAAGGAAGGAAGGAAGAGAGGGGGGGAGGAAGGAAGGAAGGAAGAGAGAGGGGGAGGAAGGAAGGAAGGAAGGAAGAAAAGAAAGGAAGAAGGAAGAAAAGAAAGAAAGTCGGGAAGGAAGGAAGGAAGGAAGGAAGAGAGAGGGGGAGGAAGGAAGGAATAAAAGAAAGGAAGAAGAAAAGAAAGGAAGAAGGAGAGGAAGGAAGGAAGAGAAAGGGGGAGGAAGGAAGGAAGGAAGGAAGGAAAGGAAGAAAGGAAGAAAGAAAGTGGGGGAGGAATGAAGGAAAGAAAGGAAGAAAGAAAAGAAAGGAAGGAAAGAAAGAAAGTGGGGGAGGAAGGAAGGAGGACAGAAAGGAAGAGAGGTGGAGGAAGGAAGGATGGAAAGAAAGTAAGAAAGAAAAAAAAAGAAAGGAAGAAAAAGAAAGTGGGGAGGAAGGAAGGAAGGAAAGAAAGAGAGAGGGGAGGAAGGAAGGGAGAAGGGGAGGAAGGAAGGAAGGAAAGAAAGTAAGAAAGAAAAAAAAAAGAAAGGAAGAAAAAGAAAGTGGGGAGGAAGGAAGGAAGGAAAGAAAGGAATAGAGTGAGGGAGGAAGGAAGGAATAAATGAATAAATAAATGAGTGAATAAAGGAAATGAAAATTAAAGAAAAGAAGGATAGAAAGGCGATGGGAAAAACCAACATGGAGGACAAATGAATGAAGGAACGAAGTAATTAATGAATAAAGGGAAAGAAAATAACAGAAAAGCAAATTAAAAGAAAGAAAGAAGAATAGAAAGCAGATAGGAAAACCAACAAGGAGGACAAAGGAAGGAAGGATGGAAGGAATAAATGAACCTCTGAATCTCCGTCCAAGAACTCATTTCCACGTCACTCTGCTTTTGTGATATATTACAGATGCTGATATAAATATTACAGCGTTGCATCTCTTCATACTGATCTCAAACTGAGCTCCATTTCTCCTTAGCACCAGTTCTGTACTGGATCTAATCCCAGCGAGCCAACAATACACTTCCCTGCTCAGCACCGCAGTACCGTGTGTGAACCTCTGTAAGAGACACGTACCCATAAACACCTTCTTTATTTACACCATGACACGTTTACACAAAGTCCTTCTAGTGAAGTCTGTACACAGCCGGCGGCCATCTTAGTGACACTTAGTCATTTTGAGTCAGAGAAGACAAGGCTGTTACTTCCTGGAATGTGGAGAGACTCGTAAACCCGAAACAGATTTCAGCTTTCGAACACGGGTTGGAAATGGCTCTTAAAGTAATGTGGTGTAAATAATGCGCTCTTTGACTAAACAACAAAAACAACAAATAAAAACATTTTTGTTTTTGTTCATATCGCTCCAGAGCATGAATGTAAAAAATTCTGCATGATTAACAGCAAAGTAAAGCACGTATCAGTGTATGACTATGATAGGATGGCTGTTTTCTGCTAACGTCTTAAACAACAAGACGATTGGCTCCTTGTACTGAGGGGCGGGACTTACCTAATACAGCCACCAGTAACCCAGACACAGCAGTGTGACGAACTGATTTTACCAAATGATTTTATGTTGCCCAGCAGATCGATGAAGGTTTCATTTAGTATCAGGAGCATTCCTAAACACATCATAGCGTATCAGGGGTGGACTTTACCGTTAGGCAAAGGTCGGTAATTGCCTTGGGCCCCGAGCTACCAAGGGCCCCCTAAACGCTGTATAAACATATGATTAAGAAAGTTTTATTTTCACTTTTTCACTAATTAATGATGTTTTGCTAAAAATCCATACGCTAAAATGCCATCAGAATGCTTACTTTACGAGTGTATCAGGACCAGAAAGTCCAGGGCCACTTTTTGGTCCCCAGGGCAGTGGTGGCTTAGCGGTTAAGGCTCTGGGTTACTGTTCAGGGGTTCAAGCCCCAGCACTGCCAGGCTCTGGGTTACTGATCGGAAGGTCTGGGGTTCAAGCCCTGGCGCTGCCAGGCTGCCACTGTTGGGCCCTTAAGCAAGGCCCTTAACCCTCTCTGCTCCAGGGGTGCTGTATCATGGCCGACCCTGCTCTCTGACCCCAACTTCCTGATATGCTGGGGTATGCGAAGAAAAGAATTTCACTGTGCTGTGACCAATCAAGACTCATTATCATTATTGCTATTAATGCTAAATCTCGTATG
>JANDJT010000164.1:2709846-2720516 GCA_024331685.1 Stegophilus panzeri
TAGGCGGAAAATCCCCGCCGGCTGCTCTTGATCTTTCCCTGCGATCATTTCTAACGGGTACCAGATTTGGCACGACACTCCAAAACTCACGTCTGCGATATACGGCTTGCCTTCGATCTCCACCATGTTAATGAGGTGTGAATCCATGGGGTTAAAGTCATTTTTGAGCGTGTTGAAAACTCTAGAGCCCAGCGTGGTGTATTTGTAGCCCATCTCTCTCAGCACCCTGGAGAAGAGCAGGTTGTTTTCAGAGCACCATCCTCCACGACGGTTTCTCACAATCTTCTCATAAATGATCTGCAGGTCCATGGTGTTCCGCTCTCCACAGTGGATGCTGAGGTTCTCGAAGGGAACGCTCATCACGTGCAGCTCGTGGACGGTGCGGAGCGTGGCCAGATCGGGTTTCTCGTACGTCCCGCCGAACCCGATCCTTCTGAAGTATTCCTGAAGATCCATTACGTTCCTGTAAATGATGAAAGACTGTCACTGTCACTGTGGTTCTGCACTGTTTAAAAAAAAAAAAAAAAAAATTATTTTGTAACAATGGTGGAAATCTTAAAATTTTAAAAACTTAAAATTATAATAGTTATTAGTCTGTTTGACTGGTCACTTGAATTGAACAGGTTTAATCCAGAACTTAATAAACAACTTTGACCTAATGTATTCTGTCCTTGGAAAGTTTTGGAAACTAAAACGTTTTGTGGCTGGAATAAATAGCTAGAATATTATTGTACACATTTAAATAACACGCCTAATATTTGAATAGCTGGATAGTGTCTAATGATAAAAATTTGTTTTACACTTAAAGGCGAAACCCAAACCTGCAAAAACTTTGAGAACTGCTGCTCTATCAGAAAGTGAAAGTGAACAGACTGCTTTCACTATAACACACTCAAGTAAAATGTCAAATGTATGTGAAATCTAAATAACCAAATAACAAATCCAGCATTTAAATAATACCTTTAAAAAACAAAGAACCTCTGCAAATCGTTAAAATGTCGACACACTGTCCACTGTTGTCAGGGAGAATATTGTTCAAGCGGGTCAGTTCTGGAGAAGAAATGTAAACAGACTAGAAGGAACTCTTTTCACACTTCCGGGTTTAGAAACCGGAAGTAAACAAAAGCAGGGTAAACAGCACGGCGTGTTTACTGAGTTAAAATTCTAGTGACGCCAACATTAACTTTCTGAAGTAATTAGACTTTCCTCACAAACGTTTTCCAAATACAGCTGATTATTCGATGTTTTAAAACACGCTAACGCCATCTGGTGCTCAAACGTATGAAGTGCAAATAGTAACTGAGAAGATCCATCCATCCATCCATCCATTTATATACCGCTTATCCTACAGGGTCACAGGGATCCTGGAGCATATCCCAGGGAGCATTGGGCACAAGGCAGGGTACCAATCCATCACAGGGCACACTCACATACACATTACAGACACTTTGGACATGCCAATCAGCCTACCATGCATATCTTTGGACTGGGGGAGGAGACACAAACTCTGCACAATCAAACCCCCAATCCTGGAGGTGTGAGGCACTTGTAGATCAAGTCCTTCAGCTAAGTGATAGTGACTTAAAACTCAGGGGGTTAAGTAAATGATATTTTTACTAATATCATTAGTAATGCTCCACTCCCCCCCGCCCCCGGGCAAAAAAAAAAAAAAATCTAACTAACATAATCAGAAAAAAAAAAATCTATAAAAATAGTTAGGAAGAAAATAGATAGTTTTGCTGTAGTGTCATTTAGGGCATGACCAGTGTTTACAGGTACAGGGTTGCGTACACATCTGGACACAAAAACGGTTGATAGAATGACTGAAGTAAGTGTAAAATAATCCACATGAAATGCATTTTAATCAAGTAACGGAGTGAGGCGACTGTCCGATCGTACGCAGTGACTAAACACCGTAACAACCGTAGTGGTGGATCATTCTCAGAACATCCGTGACACTGATGTAGTAGTGTGTGTGCTGATATGAGTGGATCGACTACAGCAGTGTTGTTTTAAACAGTGTTCATTTACAGCGCTGTGTTTAAAGTCCAAGTACATAACACCTGATCCACTCGTACCACACACTCTACCACGTCAGTGCCACAGCTGTCCTGAGAACGATCCACTACAGAAATAAGATCTGATCTGCGGTGGTCCTGTGGGGTACATTTCTAAAATAATAATGCTTAGTTATTTTAATATCCTCATTAATATTGATCTGTGGTGTGCACAGGAAGTGTGTATGGATTGGTTTCTTGTGATAAGAAAGCATAACAGTGGATAAAAAAGACAAAAAAATGAGTGTTTCTCTGACACCCGGATGTCCCCTCTAACCTACTGAGTAATAGTAACAGGAGTCTGAGGTGATTAGCATTTAATGTTTAACAATGCTCTCGGTAAAACTAGGTGATAGTGATGTTGGATGTATTGATTAACTCATACAAAGTGCTGAACATAAACTTTTCATATTCAGAAAAACAGCAAGGCCAAGATGACACACAGAAGCTGATAAAAATCGGTTTATTTTGTAACCGACTTCTGTTGAAGTGACTCTACCTCACCTAAAAGACATACTTTTACTCTTTGTCCGGTAATTACACGAGAAATTATGTAGTTAAATCTCAGTCACATCATTGGATTTGAGTCATAAGGCCATCGTTCTTTTTATCTTTTTCTCTCTTTATCATCACAGCAGGTCTAATAAACCCTCTTTCACCTCATGTTTTCTTTTTACTGAGTGTGAGAAGCAGAAATGTATGCCATAGGTTGTGTGTGTGTGTGTGTGTGTGTGTGTGTGTGTGTGTGTGTGAGAGAGAGAAACAGTTTATATTCCATGCACCATATTTGAACAGAATGAAATGTATGCAAGTCAATGTCATGGAAAATCCCCTTAGCTAAAAATGAAAATGTCTCCGAGTCCAGGGGTTTAAGATGTCTTTAAGAAATCAGACTTTTATCGAAGAATCAGAAAAGCCGAGATGTTTGCAGATCATCTGACGAGTACAATCAACCGTCGTGCTTATATACAATACTAAAACGATGATCTCCCTCATTAGTCAGTGGTTTTCCCATTTTTTCTCTGATCGCATTTCTAACGTCTCGCCACAATCATGTTACTCTTTTCATATCTTATCTATAATTGTGGCGCAAGTTTGGCCAGCTTATTTTTTTTTTTTAGAAATGTTTTTATTTATTGACTTGCTTCAACATCAGACCGGTAAAAAAAAAGACACAGACTTACAGAGTACAGACTCTGTATCTCTACGCAGGTACAGAGAGTGAGTTTTCTGAGAAATAACATTGCATGCCTAGAAGAAAAATTGAAACATTAGACTCACACTAGCTTGACTTACTTTGTTTAGCTTCTCGTGATTGGATCAAGCTTTCGATTGCGTAACATATAGCAATTGATTTCTTTAATATATACCGTTTGCTTTAGAATATACCGTATATTTAAATTCCTTGGGTTATTGTCATTAAGGGTACTATAAGAGCAGTATAAAGAGCAGTACAGAACGGTGTATCTGTGACTCAGCGTGTTTTTCATTCAGTTTAGGTAATGGGAAAAGACAGGGACAGCCTCTGACCGAGACTTCTGCTCTAGTTAATCTTTTCGACTCGTAACTTTTGTGACGTAACTTGAACACACACCGAGCTAAGAACACCACTGCAGGAGATTAAAAGCATTCAGAATTATTCAGCCTGCAGCACAGATCACTTCTCCTCCCTGCGTGAGACAGGGACACACAGGTACTTGTCTGATTTCACTCTTTATCTGGCATTGAGACGTTGATTATGCATTGATGATGATTATGAATATAATAATAATATTTTTGTACTAGTGGAATATTAATGATCCTGTGAGAAGCAAGTCGTTTTAGATGCTTTTGTTTTTTGCTGAGATTTTTGCTTTGGGTTAAGAATTAAGGGATATTATTATTATTATTATTATTATTATGCTTTACTGATAAATGAATAATTATATATGTGCATACAGTAGGCTGTAAAATCAAATGTTATCATAATTGATCATAAGCAAACATAAAACAATGTTTTAGAAAAACTCCAGTCTTGGATTTACTTAATCGACACCCAGTCTCAAGAATCTAAAAATCAAACGTGGATGTATAAGCAAAAAAAATAAAATAAATGCTCATTCATGGATATATCTAGATTTTAAAAAGTTAAAAATTTTTTTTAACTTACTTATTGCATTATGCTAAGTGTGTCTGTTGCTCTCGTATGAGCTAATACAGGAAAATATTATGCAGCTGCTGACTTCTGTGTATGTCCAGATAACATAAAAAAAATAAAATAAAAATAACAATAGTTAGGTCAATATGCATCATTTTCACTGAGCAGACAGACATGTATAGTGTAATATAGTATAGTATAGTATAAATACAGTTTGATATACAGTATACTATATATTATTAAATAAAATATCATTTTGTTTGGTAGTAACTATGTGAATATACACAAGTATTTACTCAATAATGAGAAACCAAAGTGCTTTCTGCTTTGTAGGATTTTGCTTAATTTTTAAACTCGGTTTGTTATGCCTAAGGATTTCCGTTGCTTCTAGGACAAATCGAACCTGTTTTAGCCTTACTGCAGATTGAAATGTGGGAAAATTGTAGCTCAGTGATTAAGATGTTGGAGTATTGATTGGATGGTTGTGAGTTCAAATCCCAGCACTGCCAAGCTGCCACTGTTGGGCCCTTGGGCAAGGCCCTCAACTGCTCAGTTGTATAAATGAGATAATTTGCAAGTCGCTCTGGATAAGGGCTTATGCCAAATGTTGTAATGGACTGGAATGTAAAAGCACCTGCGGTTCTAAATAATAAAGATCAACATTTATGGATATTGAAATGTCTTAAAAGATGCCATGCATAGCGATCATGTGATTTGCCATGCTATGTTTTTTTCTGCAGTGACAAAGGATGGGCATTTCACATCAAACGAATGAGAAAGAGCGCGTTGAAGGACTGTCTTTCGTGAGTAAAGTCTGCTGTGTGTCTGTACTTCTTTATACCTGTGGGCAGTGGTGGCTCAGTGGTTAAAGGCTCTGGGTTAGTGATCAGAAGGTCAGGAGTTCCAGCACTGCCAAGCTACCACTGTTGGGCCCTTGGGCAAGGCCCTTAACCCTCAATCGCTCAGTTGTATAAATAAGATAAGTGTAAGTCGCTCTGGATAAGGGTGTATTCCGTAAATGTAAGTACTTCCCTTTCATTCCTGCACGTTCACTTTCAAACCTTGTTATTCCTTTGCATTCTTTCCACAGAGGAAGAGGCGAGAGAGTTCTGCTTTGAGGCCCGAGTCGTCTGTCAGCATGAACTCGTTTCCTGAAGGCTCTTTGATTCCAGACTACAGTGAACCAGAGCTTCCGCTCAGCCATGGGAAGAAGTACCACGCCAGCATGAAGACCCTGATTCCTGTCCGCTTCACCTCAAGGTAAACACGCTCCGTGTCATATCTATCCAGTGATGACGATACGTCCTTTAACTTCAGTAATTATTATATCATTATTAAACATACAGTATGATCAGTGGACTGGTGGGAATGGACACATGAAGCCAACATCTTTTCGAACTGCTGCACATGCTGCATCACAGGGCCATGTAACAGACTCATACATGAGCTCACAGACGCCCACGATTGGCCAGTGTTGCTGTGATTGACAGGAGAGAGAGAGAGCGAGAGAGAGAGAGAGAGAGAGAGAGAGAGACAGAGAGAGAGAGAGAGTATACTCCTCCCATTCAGCCAATTTTGCTCTCTTAGACTCCCGACCACGGACGGCTGCGTCATCACCGCAATTCGAACTCCGAATCTCCAGCCGATATTCAAACGCTTTTCTGTTACCCCTTCAGGAATTCTTTTCAATAATAAATCCCGATAGAAAACTTTATCTACTGTATACTGTACTTTCCCATCAGATCTTCATCTGCTTTAGGAACAAAAGACAAGCAAGAGTATCTATTTTATGAATTACGAATTATGAATCGATCTAAAATGTATTAAGGTATAATGCAATAAGTGTTTGTGTTGCTTCTGCCTTTTTGCAGCTCGAACCCTATGGACGATGCCGGATTCTTCTCCTTCACCTCGTTCTCATGGATGACGCCCATGATGTGGAAGTTGTTCAGGAATCGTCTGGACACAAGCTCTCTGAATCTTTCTCCTCATGATGGAGCACACAAGAATGGAGAGAGGTAGGCCATAAAAGTCTACAGCTATTTTAGACATTATTATAAGGATTCGATATACTCTGAAACAAAGCTGGGAGTTTATTAACACTTACGTTCTGTTCGTTACTTGTGTAGCAATCAAGTTCCTGTTAACGTCTTCTGTAACTGTAGGATTTATTTAAACTAAATTGAAATGTATTGTTTCTGAATGGAAAATAGATATGGAGGGAGTTTCACTGGGACAGTAGTCACCTTTGTTATTAATATTAAAGTGAAAATAAGAAAAATCAGTGAGGTTTATTTACAATAATACTTTAAAGTCCTCATGAAATCAGCCTTAATGTTATCTATAAGCTAGTGCGCTCCAAAACAACAACGAAATTCACAAAACACCCTGTCTCTCTCTACCACCGATACGGATCAGCAATTTCAGTGCCATCATTCTGCGCTTCAACTTCTCGTCAGATCTTCTGTCCAATCAAACGCTCTCTAGAATCTGAAGTGTCCCGCCCACAACATTATAAATATCCATGGTACTAGCTGTCAAGTACGGCTTAGCCCGGGCTGTGCTTGAGGTAATCTAGATGCAAATGGAAAAAAAAAAGGGTGGAGGGGCCACTCGATATACCCCGCCCCGCCCTGACTTCCTGTTTCCGTGGAAACGACATCAACATGTCGAATAATGCTGCGAGTTTCAAGGCACTTTAAAATAATAATAATTAAAAAACAACCTCTATTTTTTTAAAGTTGCACAACATTAAATGTAACTATAAATGGATAAAAAAAAAAGCATGACATGTTTGATGCTAAATAAAAAAAAAAAAAATTAACAGCAAATTGCTGTGATGTAAGACAAGCACTGTTATGGATATGCAGCTAGAGGAAAATAATCAATTTAATAGTTAATGATGACGGGAACTTCATAGCTTCATTGCACCATCCTGACGTTGATTATTTTCCTGTACAAGCACACCCTCATTTGGTTTATTCATAACTTAGAAGCTACATTATTTAAGGTATCAGTAAACACATTTTGCATTACTGTCTTGTATGATTAAAACTATACTGGTGTGTGTGTGTGTGTGTGTGTGTGTGTGTGTGTGTGTAGGTTCTTAAGGATGTGGGAGGACGAGGTGGCACGTGTGGGCATCGAGAAAGCGTCCCTCGGCTCAGTAGTGATGCGTTTCCAGAGGACTCGCCTTATAGTGTCTTGTATCGTCGCTGTTCTGTTTACATTATCTGTGTTTATTGGACCGGTACGTTCTTTTTCTCTCCTTAAACATTCAGCTACTATACTATAACTGCTATACTTTTTACTATAAGTGTAGGAATATTATGAATAATTTATTTTTTCATGAAACGTTATGACTCTCGAATCACATTCACTGTATGTTTTTAAAAGATAACTGAGCTTTAGATTCATTTCAGTTGCAGGAGAATCCAAAATCATGCAAGAGGTGTTTTTTTTTTTTTTTTTTTTTTTAAAAAAAGGTGTATTTTCTTAAAAGAAGAAATAATAAAGAAATGATCTAGGCTAGTACTTACATTGTTAAGATGAATGCTATCTCCTCCTCTAAAAACACTCTTTTCTCTCTACATTCTCTACGCATTGTCCAGTCTATTCTGGTGCACGAGATCCTGACGTACGTGGAGAACTCAGAAAGATCCGCGCTGGTGCACGGTGTTGGCCTGTGTGTGGCGCTGTTCATCTCGGAGTTCAGTAAAGCTTTCTTCGCGTCGCTCCTCTGGGCCGTGAACCTGCGCACCGCCATCCGAATGAAAGGAGCCTTCAGCATGCTCGCCTTCCAGAAAATCATCACGCTCCGTACACTCAGCGACGTCACTGTCGGAGAGGTAGCCTCTGATTGGTTAATCCGGTCCATTGCTCTTTCCCTCGATCCAATCGAGATTTTCTCAAGGTTGTTAGTTGTTAGTAGGGCTGGGCGATATGACAGTATCATATCAATATCACGATACATTATTTCACAATATACTTTTTCTGAGATATAGCGATTTTTTTTCTTATAAATTCTTTGAAAATATTGACAAACGTACTTCCGGGTATTTTTGAACGATTATTTATTTATTTATTTATTTATTTATTTCATTACTCCGTGCTTAGAAAGTGTCCGGATTGCTCAAGAAAAAAAACAAAACAATGATATTCTGTTATAAGAATATATCACTTACATGCTACTGACTTGCGCTAAATATTAATATTTATATATAAAATGTAAAAAGTATCTGCTTTGACCTCATTAAGCATCAAATCTTTGTGGCTGAGTATCTTAAAATCACAGAATTGTCATCGTGATGATTGTTATAATCTCGCTGTCTCGCATTATATCAATTAAATCCCTTTTTAAATCTATCCATAGTCCAGTTAAGCATATTTTAATGTGATTTCCTGATAACACATGACCTCTGGATTAGGATTAAAAGAAACCTTGACTAAAATAATATACCAACATTCAACATCTAAACGAAAACTACTGACTTAATAATTGAATCGAATTAAGACAAATAAAATGGGCTTAAAGGTACTCTTGATTGAAGAAAAAAAACGTCATTGTGATTCTCTCTCTCTCTCTCTCTCTCTCTCTCCTGCAGATGATCAACATATTAACGAGTGACGGCTATCGTATATTCGAGGCAGTGCTTTTTGGTACATTTCTACTGTGTATCCCCTTGTTGCTCATCGTGTGTACTATTTATTCATGTTACATCTTGGGCTACACTGCACTCATAGGAATCATGACTTACCTCATCTTTATACCTATCCAGGTGAGCTAGTGACCTTCTGTTGAACTTTCATTTATTTATTTATTTATTTATTTATTTATTTTAAATTTCCGACAATTATCAATCTTTTAGTAAAGTTGCATGTAAATGTTTGCGCAAGCCAAACCGAAATAAAGATTTCCGCCCGATTTGCAAAAGTTTACGCACTGACGATTATCTTTGTACTCTCGTACATCGTATGCTGATTATATGCCAATCACCCGTATAGTCTAAAGTGCATTTAGTGACGCCCACAAAACTCCATAAAAGGCAAAACTCAGAGAGCAGATACTGCAAAATGGAAAGTTATTTTGACTCACGTATACACCAATGAAAGCTGTTTAGCAGCCTAACAGCACCTGAAAATGCTGAAGTATGGAGACAAATAAACAGCAAAGGTAAATTAGGTGTGAACTAAGTGAATTAAGCCCTATTTGGATAGGATTAAATGTACATGGGGTGCTACTCTGATTTTATTTCTGTCCGGATCGGCGACGACCTACTGTTTTTTAGACCAAACTCAGTGCTTGTCTGATCATTTTAGTCTCATCCGGATACACGTCTGTGATTTTCTATGCAGATGTCACCTCACGTTGAAAAAAAAAACCCCAACGTCTGACTGCTGCTACTTTAGGGCTTTAGGATACGAACGTTTTTTACGACCTTTTCTTTTTTGGAAATGCTCCTACGGACGATTTACGAATAAACTTGGTTGTATCCAGCTTAATAAATGAGGCCCATTGTCAGAAAATGCAGTCTGCTGTTTGAAAACCCAGTAACGAGCCTCTGCGTGCTCTTCTTCAGTTCTTCATCGGCCTGCTGATCAGAGTGTTTCGGAAAAAGACCGTCTCTGTGACAGACAAGCGAGTTCGCACCATGAACGAAGTCCTGACCTGCATCAAACTCATTAAGATGTACGCATGGGAGGAGTCTTTTGAAAAGAAAATCACAGGTACACTTTTATATTTTTCCAGCCAGGTTTATCATTGTTGTCTCAATTCATTTAAATCGAAGCTTTGATCCAAATTGTAGTATAAATGCTGATGTAGAATCAACTGTCCTGTAATAATAGAGTTACCTTTAACCTTAGTATTTGTTCCTGGGTGTGGCTTATAAACCAAATTATTTATGATATACAGTATGTTACTGACCCTAACGTTCAGCTTCACAAATATTATAATTTCATACATTATCAATGTAAAAACATCTTACATCTCATTCTCTCTCTCTCTCTCTATCACTCTCACTCTCTCTCTCTCTCTGTATATACATATATATCTATCTCTCTCTATATATATATATATCTATCTATCTATCTATCTATCTCTCTCTCTATATATATATATCTTTATCTCTCTCTCTCTCTCGCTATATATATACATATATATCTCTCTCTCCATTTCTCTCGCTATCTCTCTCTCTCTCTTTCTCTCTCTCTCTCTCTATATATATATATATCTACCTCTCTCTATCTCTCTCTCTCTCTCTCTCTATATATATATATATCTACCTCTCTCTATCTCGCTCTCTCTCTCTCTCTCTCTCTCTCTCTATGTCTCTCTTTATATATATATATATATATATATATATATCTCACTCTCTCTCTATCCCTCTCCCTCTCTCTCTCTATGTCTCTCTTTATATATATATATATATATCTCACTCTCTCTCTATCCATCTCTCACACACACTCTCTCTCTC